>JANHFT010004267.1:282488-301233 GCA_032467955.1 Pseudoxenodon macrops | reverse complement strand
ACCTCGACTATATGTTTTAATTTTAGGATGAGGAATAAATTAATATGAATGCTAAAAGATAAGGTATATGATTACTAATGGTTAAGATATTGTATATGTGTGTATATGTGTGAGAAATAAAAATTAAAAAAAAAAGTCATGTTGCTTGGGGATGAGTGAAGGAGGGGAAAAAAGAATTTTAAGTCTTTTCCAAACTGGTTCCCTCAAGCTCTCCAGCCAATATGGCCACTGGCTTGGGATAAGGGGAGTTGTACCCTAATTTAGCTAGTTGGGAGAAGTCTGAACTTCTATGCTGGTTTCACCAAAGCAGCAAAATAAGGCTGGAAAATATTCAAGTTTGGACAATCTAGTATCATTCACCCTTTTCCTATGCTACCTTCTTGTTTCAATATATAACATTAAAATGTTCCAATGAGACAGAGTGCCTGTTGGTTACCCTGGCTTTAGATGATTCATCCCTAATACAATTTAACTTCTGTTCACACTCATAAAATGAGTTAAAGAATAGTATGAGGGAGATTAATTCCTGAATGACAGATTTATGTGAATATTAGTCTAGTCTGTTCCAGCCCTCCCTGGTGCCTGTATTTACAACAGAGGGGAACACTTCCTCTACAAAACACACAAGAAATGAGAACTTGGAATTGTGTGACATGATCTCATGAATTTGGAAACAAAGCAGTTTAACTCTTTCTTCACATTTATAAGAGGAAGTGTTTGGCTTGGGGATGAGAATAATTGGGGTTCAATGGCATATTTAGCTATGAAATCCATGGGCCCTAAACCAATTACACACACGCTCAAGACACAGGATTCATATGAAAGTAAAAATGCAATATATAAATATAATATCTGAAATAGCCCATAATAATATACACAGGCATCTGTTTAGGAGTCAGTTCCTCACAGACTATGCTTAACCAATTTTAAGCATAGTGTGCGAGAACAGAAGTTAATCTGATAGTTCATCTAAAACCAATAGGCTCTCTGCCCCATTTTATCTTTTAATTTTTAAAGACTTTTTAAAATATAAAGGGCTAATTATAGTAATTGTATTTATAATAAATGTATGTAAGTTCAGCACCGTATTATAAAAAAATGTCTTTCAGAGAAAGGACATTACTTGCATCAATTTCCATGAAAATAGAAACTAGCCTATCCCCCCAAATCCATAGATTATCTCAAAAGATGGTTTTATGTAGTTTAATGACCATTTTCTTTCCAAATGTTTTTGGGTCAAACTTCTTAGGCAAAAAAAAAAAAAAAGCCTAGAGTCACCGTAACTATTTCTGCCCCTTTCATTGCAACAAGAATACTTTCCAAAATAATCTTGATGCCGGTATTCTAGAAAAGGGGTCCTGTATAATGTCTATAAATCCTTTGAATAAACTATTTATAGAAACTGGCATTAAGTATGAAGTACAGCACTGTATAAAATCGAAGAGATTTAAAGAAACCTGAAAAACCATTGCAAATCAAGATGTTAGCTTGTGGTATGTCAGGTAATTGGCCCATTTCTGCAAGGATCGACAGATGCAGATCGCCCAATTTCCAATTACTTGACACTGCGTACAGCTATGTAGTGGTAGAAAAGTTTATCCTCTTACCCAAATTAAGGTATTGAAAAGTCTAATCTGTAGGGATTCCAATTTTGATAAAAGTATTTCTGAAAGTAACTCCAAAGCATGGGTTCTAATCAGTGGGTTGCTGCCAATTCAGACCGCTTCACCTGAACTGGTAGCGGTAATTTGTCCCCGCTCACCGAACTGGCGATGGATGGCTGAGCATGCCCCCGAACCAGTCGGCTGGCTTGAAGTCAGTCCTACGGCTTGAAAATGGCCCGAAAATAACCCTCTGTGCATGCGCAAAGCCTTCTGCGCATGCACAGAGGGTTTTTACCTGGATGCAAAGGGGGCGCACTTCCAACACGACCTGAACCGGTAGGGAAGGTAACAGTAACCCAACCTTGGGGCCTAATGTTTTTGTTGCCAAAGTAAGTCCATCAACAAAACAAAAGAATATGGAAATCTGAGTGTTTATCTTTTCTAGTTGAAGAACAGTGATATATGTATCGTATGTGTGTGGAGTGGGGGTGGGAAGTGCTGCTGGAATTTTAATTGGTAAGGCAATGATAATTAGTAAGAAGGCAGATCCAGAACTTCTCCACAGAGCTCAGAAGGTTCTTACATTTTGACACAAAACAGAATATTCCATCTAAATCAGTCTCCAGATCTCTGAACACTCCTGGGTGAACAACATATCTGTATAAAGATCATACAAACTTCTTTGCAACAGAAAAAGCCAACCATTTGTGCTAATAGGTGAGTGTAGACATTTTCTAAGAATAAAAAATGTGAGTTGCACCAGATTGTTTTACTCCTTCTCAGCTAGCCTCAGCTATTATTTTTATATCTTTCTTTTATATCTTTCCACTGCTTGTCTTCAAGATTCTAAAGCAATTCCTTTCTAAAATCTTTTTCTATTACAGGCTGGCCATCTTTTATACTTCGTGGAAAATGTAACTAATTCTATATGGTGCAAAAGAAACTGAGCTATTATAACACCCCAGAGATTATTAGGGAGTGGTAAATTTCACCCCTTTTGTCATGAGCCTTCTAGGTAAGACCTTATCACCTTAATGCAAAGGTGTTCAATTTTTACCAGTTTCAGAATTATATCAAGCTTTGAGCATTTTAAAGTCTGAGGAGCTCCAGGATCTATATTGTCTTTTAAAAACTTTGAGAAACTCAAAAGGAAAAATCCTGACCCTTCAAAGGATCTGAAGATCACAGAAAGGATGCTGCTGCCTGCAGCTCTTGAATTATACTCTTTGGAGTTCTATTTTAAGAGATAGTTGAAAGGGAAATAAAATAATACAAACTGCACACCTAGTAAGTATTAATGTTATGTCTCCATGATGAATTACAGTTAGTTTCCAACTTAAAAAAAAAGCCCTGAGAAATATAATTCTTTAATTCTGGCTCCTACTTACAGTTCAATTTTCAGGGATAAAAATATGAACATCCTTAGTTTGCTCTCAATCCTAAGCCTGCTGTTTCTACCTAGATACCTTCAGACGCTTTCAATTAATTAGCAGTGGTAAACAAGATACTCAAAAGATTGTCTATCTACTTCTGACATCTGTCTGTTGCAAAATTGTCATAAAATGTTAATGGCAATCTGGGGTCAACAGAGTCTGGAAAGAAAAACATTTTTACAAGGATTCATGATGTATCTAGATAAATACTGATTACTCCCTGGATCCCAAATATTGCATCATGGAGTGGCAACATGCTCAGTGACATATTTCTTGGACCTTACTGGGGTCCAGTTCATTTTATTTTATTTCTATTATTTTATGCCTTGGACATTACTTTTTATTTTTAAGAATGCTCCTGGGTTCTTCAACATTCCCACAGGTTTGCTTAGAAAATAAAAGGCTAGGCTTTGTTTGGGAGTGAGTCTATTTGCCCAGAAAATAATAAAGCAAGCTCAAGCAGTAGAAACCTAGAAGATCTGTTAGGAAAAACTTCACCCGTTTGCCTTCAAATAAACATGGATGTAATGATTTGCCACATTCTGCATGGAAGCAATTTTATGAAACTGCTAATAGCATGTTCTCAAAATTCTAAATATTCCCAGAAGTAAAATATTTGTTGGGAAATATAGAGCAAAACACAAGATCCATTAGGAACGATGCAGACATTCTAAGAAGCTATGAAGAAGCCACCTAAAATACCACCAAAAGCTATCATTAATTCAAGGCAGGTGGCAAGGAAAGAAAGGATAGAGCATAGTACAAAAGATTGCCCAAGTACATAAGCATCTGACAGTTTCCCTATATCAATTGAATAGTATCCCCTAAAATCTGTAGTAACAGAAGATACTCTGATCTCAATCCAAGGCCAGTGCTTAAGTATGCTGCTAGAACTAAAATCAAATACCACCAATCCTAATACAGGACCATCCTCGGAATGACTATCCAATTCAGTGTGGTGGTCCCATATGGAAAGTAATGCTTCCAGGCAAACATGGACCTGGATTTTGCCCAATTTGTCCATGCCCAAAATCAGATGTATAGGTCAGATAGTTATTCACAGACATATGTTAATGCAAGATAAATTACTGAAGGAGGATAAAAAGATTTCCATGGATATATCTCAACTGCAAAACAAACAAAAAAAGGTAAAATATATAATAAAATTGATAAGAAACAGATTTGTAAAGCTACTAACAGTTGGTCAAGCTTCATCGTTATCATACAGAGATCTTCCAAAATGTGTATATCTATCTATATCTATGGTAAGAATAAAGAACTAATTGTGGGTATATAGGGACCACACAACCTTCTCTTGAAAGAGATATATCTTCCACTGAAGAAAGACTTCCACTCCAGGATTCCACAGGGCACATCTGTGCCATCCTACATTTGATTACAGCATGGCTCAGAGGGGCTGCCTGACCACCACCCATTTCAACATACTTTGCTAAGTCTAACTTCATTTAGAACTGCTGTAACTTCAGGATCACACTATTAGGATACAGGTGGCCAAGCCTCACTCAGCGTCTTTTTGGCCTGTTCCCTTTGCTTATAGCTTCACGTAGCTGAGAGCTACCCCGCAAATAGATTTAACCACAGCTCCCTGGTATATGGGGAGGGGTGGAGGCAAAATTCTGAGACATCGGGTGGGTAGATATAATTTCCTGCTCTACTTAAGAGAAGAGAGGCCTCTTGACACTTCCTGTGGTTTGGGCCTGGGAGGGAAGGGAGAGATAGCAAGAGTCATGTGATTATCTTCTCGAGTGGGAGGAGAAACTAGGCGGGGTTACGTGACAAGGCATCTTCTATAAATGAGCCAAGCACCACTGCCTCCATCTCTCTCTACCACATCTGGCAGCTGGTTTTCCTGGTGGTCCTGAAAGATTGCAAACAACCAAGAGGTAGTTTTACAAAATTGCTATGTGCTGTTAAGGGGAAGGGTGGGGCTCCATGGCTAGTTGCTCAAATTTCAGCTATGAACCTAGAATAATAATTTGTCTCATGGAAGACAGTGGATCCATGGGCTCCTTAAGAGCCTCACTTACCACCAGCATGTCAAGTCAGATATTCTGAGCAAGAACTGGGGCAAAATCGTCTAAGGGGAAAATAGAGAAAGGAGCGCTTTAAGGTCCATATTTTTACAAGAAGCAGGTGGAATAGAGAACGGGGTTGTTGTCCTTAAGTTTGTTAAATTCCTATATCTATAGTTGCAAGTAAATGTTTCAAGACAAAAAAATTTTTTTAATCTCCATTCCTCATATCCTATTTTAAACATATTTAGGACGGGAAGCAAAAATGGGGAAGTTACATAAGTCATAGTCTGACTTAAGAGGAAATATGGCGGAGATACCAGCGAGGGCACATTTTGGCTTCTTCAGGCACTGTGTAAGGGAGCGTTGAAATTTAATCCACGTGCCCTCTAGTGTTGAGAAAGAAACTCAAAAGTTCTTTTCAAACCAACTCCGCTCTTCTGCCCAAGAGTGTTAATAGTATTTTAAAGGAATTCTTTACCTTCTATTCCATTGTTCACTTGTTCTAAGGCTATTTCTTTCTGTACAGAAACCTATGTTGTTTGGGTGTAAGGAAATCCCTGCACCTTTGCACAGAACCTTGATCTGAAAACTCCACTTTGACTCAGGATACAATCAATCTTCCTTCATGAATCCTGCCTCTGGACCAAGACTGGCTGGTAAGACATGATTATTTCTTTTCCTCTATTTTGGAACCACAGTGAAATGCAATGTCAAATATAGACGGGAGCAGAAGTGATCCTTTCATATTCAAGAGTTTGTAAAAGCACACACTGAGGGAAAGAGACCAACTGCTATAGTACCTGACCCTTACTTAACAACAATGCTGTAAAGGCAAAGTTGAAAGGCATTTGCCAAAAAAACCATTGAAGGAAGTATAAATTGTCTTAGTTAATTATATGGAGATTCTCAGTCATCCAGATCATGGTTGTCCCAAAGGTGCCTTTTCAAGAGGCAACTGGACCTTCTGGGGTTTTTTTTTTCCTTTGAAGAAGTTTGCTTCTCATCCGAAGCTTCTTCAGCTGAAGAAACATCTTGAATGAGAAGTGAAACGACTTCAAAGAAAAAACCAGAAAGTCCAGTTGCCTCTTGAAAAAGCACCTTTGTCTAAGTTAATACACAAAGGATCTATTTCAATAATTCTCAACATGTGGTTCAGAGGCCACTAATGGTTTGCAAGAGTACTGCGGGTGGCTGAAATAAGTATCTTTCTTAAAATGGCCGAAACGCAAAGAAAATACAAGTCTCCAAGATTTTTAATATTCTTGTTTAAAATTTTGGCTTTCCTCCCAAAATCTCCTAAGATTTTAGACAGAAGCACTATAACAAATAATATATGAGAGTTTTGTGTTCTCAAAAATTTTGGTCTTTTAAAAAAAAAAAACATTTCGGTTGAGGTTCAGACTAATCCTATATCGTATGGTGCTTCTGTAATGGGACTCCAATGCTTTCAATCACAATGCAATGATTTCATAAAAGAAATTTTCTAAACTGCTGCTTTAATAGGAGGTAGGGCAGGGAGAGAGCAAAGACAATGAAGAAAAGTAAAATGGATATGGGATCTCTGGATAAATTAACCATAATAACATTCTTTAAATGTCAATATTTTGAGGAAAAAAATAGGGAAAGAAGACATTTCATCAATATATCTCCACTGTTTTAAAATCACATTAACAATATATCTGTGAACTAGCTGCTTTGTAAAGCTCTTTTGTTTATTTGGAAAAATATTTAATAGAATATTTAATTCTTTATTTAAATGTTGCACTCGGGCTTAATCCTAAATGACTGAAGACTTGGATTTCCTCCAAGGGATTATGAGCAAGCCAAGAGGTTCTTTGCACTGTATTTCAAAAATATTTACTGATAACCCAATACACAACAGCCATAAATTTTTTTGCTGCTCTTCTATGGCTCTGCTTTTCCGTATTCTGTGATATTATTTAGGAATAAGTCAAACTGATATCTGTAAAGGTCATATTCAAGTAAATATGATCAAACCTAAATTCAAAATGAGATCTTCTCTGAGCCAATGGATATAAATATTTGTAAAACAACACATTACATCATATATCCTTTAGTATGATGACTGAAAAATAACATATTCACTTAATTAAATCAAATTTCTGGTAAATGGTCTATGATTTTTGAAATTAAAACAAAAATCAAATATTCTCTAAAGAAATGTTCTTTATACTAGGTAATATCTCATTTCCCAACCCAAAATATAATTAAGATAGGTTTGCACAACATTCATCTCTTACAGACCACTTATGATAGTACGTCACACTAAACCTGCTTACCTGTAACTGCTCCCAAAAATTACATTTACCCATTAAACAAGCTAAGGCATTGTTTATAGTACTGTATCCTGAAAAATAGCTATACTTTGTCTTGCTTGGCTGACTGGGCATTATGAAACAGGTATGCTATTCACACTATACTGTATTGTTTTTAAAGATGATAGTAAGGTACTGGAGCTGATTTTCTCAGCTTTACCTGTTATCTCTTCTAAACCTATTTATGTTGGACTTATTTCCCACTATTCTCATTGAACTTAATGCAGGTTACATAAGGATCACTTTTCATTTTCTCTACCAAAATGTTATAAAGCCGTGATTGACTGAGGCGGGAATTTCAAGTAAGATTTAGTGTGTTAGATGTTTCATTAAAAAAAAAACATTTTTCATTTACTATAACTAAATTAGGGTGCTTTTGAAAGCTAAATCCTGATTTTTAAGAAAGATGAAGTCAACTTCTTAATATGCAGCAGAGTTGCCAGACTGCAGAGGTTGTACTGGTTTTCAAAGATAATTGCTCACCATTTTTAAAAATTCTCAACAGAAATACTTGCTTTCTACAACAAAACCTGAACTACACATGTCTGTCTCCACAATCTGCAAAACACCTACTTCTGCCAAAGAAAATAAGGTGAGGATTGAGAAATGCAGTTATCAAAGAAATGCCATTCAACAGCTTTCACTCAGATATTTTTTTCCAATTCATCACCACTCTTGAATCATGATCAGGCATTCTGCTAAAACCTTAGGCACAGATTATTTATTTCTAATTCAGTATAGAGTGATTCTGTCTCCTTTCAAAGTTTTGAACTACAACTTACATACAATCTTGCAGCTAGTGCTATTTGAGCGGAGTGCATGTGCAGAAAAACTGAAATGCATCCTCTACTCTAATATCATAGCTCTTACTGGGTAATTTCTAGAGCTAAACATACAACATAAACAATTGTAGGAAGTTAAGTAAGCTGGAGTGATGGCTACCAATTTGGGGGAAAAGATTCTTTGGTTAAACATGCACTGGCTAAGCCAGATTTTACCAGTTACTTCAGGGCCAATGACATGAAGACCACAAGAGACAGATCTGTTTAAAAAAAAAAAAATTCTGCCATTATTAGTGAAATCCCTGTATAAAAACCAATATGATTAGCACTTAAAAAAAAGGGTGAGGAAATGGGAATGGAAAAAGAAAGATGAATTTAGTTCAGTTTCACACAATTAGGTTTTGGTTTAGCACATTCACCCAAAACATACCTTTTAAGGGCAAAAGAAAACAACTGGTAAATGTTCCCTTCCTCCCCCCCCCCCCTTGCCTACTGCACACAAAGATATTTGGGGAAGGCATTCTAGAAATCACGACTACACAGGGAGAACCAAGTTAAGAGAGGAATAACAATAATTTGGGATGCAAAATAAGCATTCTATGCTGGTCTTGGTACACATACTACTAAAAAGTGACGGCTGTGCACATATTCATATATTCTCAGCACTTTGCCACGTGAACAGGTTCAAAGGAGTCATATGAAAATGGCCATCTAAAAAAGTGGAATGCCAAGCACCAGCTTTTTTCTTTTTCTAAATGTTTTTACTTATATTCTAATTCACAAGTTACTTAGTCTTTCTATAACTGGGGCGGTGGGGGGGGGGTGTTAAGATGTTCAGATAGAAGGAAACGGAAAAGAAAAATAGGGTAGGGGGAATTAAGCCATCCTCAAGAGAATTTGGAGCCTTATTTTTTACCCAATTTTGCCATGTGTATCTAGTAAAGAGGTGTGAACCCACCCAGATTTAATTTATTCACCATTTCACCCTCTGTTGTTAGAAGCCGTAGAAACCTTATGTAGGCTGTGAATGTATCTGGGCAGCAAGAGTACTTTTAATACTAAAAATTCTTTCTCACTCTTAGTCCAAAAAAACAGACTGTCCAACCTCTCTTCCTGCTAGCGTCTCCCTGTCTTATCAGCCACCAGGGAGCTGTCAGCGGGTGGGGTAGGGGAGACTTAGGAGGAGGACAACTCAGGTGGTGGTTCTGGATGAAGATGACACAGTCACAGATCAAAGCTACATTTTATGGACAGTGGACTCATCCATAAAGTAGAAAGCACTACTAAACGCTTATGTCCAAGTGTAGTGTTTCCTACTTTATGGATGAGTGTACTGTGAGCAACGGAGGCAACAAGGGGCAACACAATCAAGAATGGAAAACAGAAGCAGCAACATTATGTGTAAGTGTTGGACACAAAATCCCCCACAATACATTTAGGACCATTTGCATGTTTCTGCGTTTAAATAAAATAAAGGAGAAAAACTAACAAAGTGGTTTCTTTCTTGGCTCGTACTTTTTCTTCTGAAATTTTGCTATTTCCTCTGTCTTCCTTTAGTCATATTCTCTCCTCAACTACATTTTACATTTTTGAAGAGTCAAGCAAAATTACTTTTAGTTGAGCAAAGCCAAATTCAAAACTCATTAAGTTTAATTTCTTCTGCTGGTTACATTTAAAAACTCATTATATAGTTCCCTCCAAACCTAAATTAATTCTGCCATTTAGGGAAGAGGTTGGCTGAAGTGTGAAGAATGATGACGGTGACAGGATAAGCTAGTAACTGTGCATGAGGAAGGGGCTTCCTGATACTGAAATATTCTATGTCCATTAGTGTAATGAAAATAAATAAAATATTAACACAAATATACATTGAATTTATTCACAAAGATTGGAAAAGCTAAGGTCTTAACAAACACGGGCATCTGAAAACTTCAAACTCAGTTCTATTGTGCTCTCAACCAGTTTGCTGGTTAGATACAAAGAAATGTAGTTGCATTAGATTCCATTGGATAAAAAAAATATTAAATAATCTATTAACCTAAATTGGATCTTGTTTACAAAAACCTCAGATTTTAATGGATCAACATTTAGCTTCTTACTCTGCTTCTAATTAATTAATAATTTATATAATCAATCAAATATTGTTATTTAAAGCCAACCTAAGGGTTAAAGGCAGTAGGCTAGAAACCAGACCATCTGCTTCAGTACTGACCTTGGGCCATTCAATCTCTCTCAGCCTTCAAAAATTGCAGGGATTTGACCAATCATAAGGCATCAAAGGTATATACATGCACACGCACACGCACACACACACACTGAATGCATGCAAGTATGAATATCTAACACAATGTCAGAGAGCAGAAACTACTCTGCTCTTCCTTTAAAACTTGTGTGCAAAAACTGTTTATTCAAAACACTGTCCGCCTCAAGAACTGGCACTTACTAGTAAAGATGTGGAGATGTTTTATTTTTATAACATGAAAAGGGGAAGTACATTTTACCACATTTACAACCCTGATTTATTTTTATACATCCCAACCTTTATCCGTTTTAAAGTCTGCATGCCACGTGGGAAGATTAAAGCATAATTCAGTGTACCTGAAAATGCTGCGCAGGTATCACTTCCAGATATGTATCTTTCTCAAGGATTAAAGTACTGAAATGAAGATTCAAGAAGTTTCCCATCAGGGCTACCAACCTGGCTGTGGTGTCTTAATTACTATTTGTCTTCATATTGTGTATTGCAAAGAACTGTTACAACTATGGTAAGGAAAGGCACACAGGAGACTGAATTCTCAGGAGTTCTCAGAACATGAGATGTCATCTTATTCTCTAAAATCAAAAACATGAGTTTCTTACCAGGATTAAAAGTACATGGCCTCAGCATTTAGAAAGAGGCTTAAAATCCCCCATCTATGCATGCCAAGGTGGCCAGGAGGAATAACAAACAGCAGATATAGACAGTCCATGGGCTGTATAATGATCCCCACCTCCACCAAAATATAGCTACAAAATGGCTACATTTTAGTGATGTAGCTTGTTTTTTATTTAAAATAAAGGGTTGAAAATGGAACAAGAAGCTTCTAAGTGGCTCCTATTGCAATTGCTATTACACAATCCTTTCCAAATCAGTTTTCCCTCTTCAGAGTTTACAAATGGGAGTGGTTTGCTTTAAAGTCCTTAAATCAGACCTAAATCAGCCGTAAGTAAACTTAAGGCTTTTTATAGGGTTGAGGACAAATGGTATTTGTTCCACAGTGATCTCTCATTCCTATTCTTACTTTAACACCCACTCAAAAAAAGGATGGAAAGGTTTAGCTGTGACGAGACAACCCTACCAATGCAATCTCTGAAGCTCTCCAAATTGAGCTTGTGCCCCTTCAATATTTAGTGTCACATCACACCTGTTGCCATTTATTGTCCATGCTAGCCTCAAGGACAAAAAGATTATCCCTGCCAGGCTACTCAAAAAGGGTCCACGTGTTTAAATAATTTTACTGAACAGGAAACAATTGTAAAAATGCAATTAATTTATTGCATTCATCCAATAAAATAACATTTGCCTAAATGTATTAGCGTATTATTTATGTTTTCTAAAGTTGCATAGCTAGTAATTGCTCATGTCAGACAAGGAACTGATCTATTTCTTGGGGTCATATAATTCGAGGATGATTTATTTTTCATGCTGAGAAACAGCCTTTTGAATTCCACTAACACCTAGCACATATGTAAGGCCAGCAACAGAAACAGAATGGCACAGAGAAAAAAGGTGGGGCATGGAATGACAACTATCAGTCAAAATATGTAATTTTTATCATAAAATTGTGCCGTATTTTTTTCCTTAGTAATTATACAATTAGCTCCATGAATCTAACATGACTTTAGGCTCGGGCACATCAAACAATAAAATGTGAAATTCCACGCCAAGTTTCGTTATCAGTTTGTGATTAAACATGAGGGGAAGATAATAAAAAAAGGAGATTCACCATCTACGGTATATTATTCTGGCATGGGATGCATCTTCCTTTGTTAAGCAAGAGCAAAAACAAACAATATTGGCAAAAGTAGGCTTTAATGTGTATTAATAGACATAATGGATAACATCAATTAATACCTAGGTTTCTTCCTCTCTTCCCCATCCAGAACACTAACTCACAGAAAAATCCTAAAATATTTACTCATACTTCAGTTATGGGATTGAAATGGGCAAAAGGCAAACCAGGATGGCTTTAACACAGAGCCCTGTGTAGACAAGTAACCAAAAGCTAACAACAGACAGCTGCAAGAAAGATAAACACAACTGGCAGGAAGTTGCGTTTAAAGTGGGAAAGAACAGAGAATAGAAAAAATATTGGGAATCTTTAAAAGCTAGAGGCATTATAGCCATTCCTTTATTTCTTTTATTCTTGGATGGAAGAGAGAAACTTATTTTGTTTAGCCATGTTACTTCAAATCTGAATTTGCTCTCCTGAGTGTAATGAACAAATGTACAAAAAATCGGTTATTTTTTAAAAGAAAAATAATTTTCTCTATGCATATTTAATCACATACTATAGGTACAAATAAGGTATATTGCAGTCTGCTTGAAAGCTTTTTTCTATTCGAAAAAGAAGTGGTTTGGACACTATTAACTCTGCCCAAACAAAATGAACTTGAAAAATTTAGGTTTAAGAGCTTTTGGGTTACTAAGGTACTTTTGGGTTTAGTTTAACCAGTGACTCAATGATTAATGTTGCTGAGCTTGTCAGGTGAAAAGCTAACAGGCCAGATTCAAGACCTGAGAGACACGTGATGGGGTGAGCACCGATTACTTGCTGCAGCTCCTGCCCACCTAGCAGTTCAAAAGCATGTAAATGTGGGTAGATAAATAGGTACTTCGTTGGGAAGGTAACAGCATTCCGTGTGCTTCGGCATATAGTCATGCTAGACACATGAACATGTAAATGTCTTCGGGAAACATTGGCTCCCTTGGCTAAGGAATGGAGATGAGCATTGCCCTCTGGAGTTGGACCTTTATTTTGTGTTAGCTTAATAATCTTTAGCAGATTGAATAGAGAAATGTGTTCTAAATAGATGGGACTTAACTACTTTTATTCTAGATATTTGTTCGTCCTTGAAACAAACTAAAAGCACTGAATAGAGGAAAAGTAGTGTTGAAAAGCCTATGTATTTAATTGAATATCTCCTTTGACCAGATTTAGAGAAAATTCTGACTCAGCAACAGATTTTGCATTTCATAAGTTTATTTGACAGAAAAAATCTCCTTGCTGTACATATCAAAAAAAATTAAATGCTTTTAAGAAATATGAAGAAACTTCTGTTCCCACCCTCCCTGATTTAGGGTTTCTCAGCTTCTTCTCAGCAAAATTTCAGTCACCTTCCCCCTAAAATGCCTGAATGCCCCTGTTCCAGTTCCAAACTTAACCCCTCATGACCTGGCTCAGCTGATCAATATGAAAGAATCTCCTTTGAGGGAGGAATAAAAAGGAAAAAAAGAGCACTGCATATTAACTTTATTTTGTTCTGGGGGGTGGAAGGAGCAGGAATAGTTTTAACCCTCAATTTTGCCACCACCAAGAATCAACTCCACTGTTACAGGCTACTGAAAGAAGCTGCCTGCTTTTCTTCAGAAAAGCTTGATAGAAACAGTGGGGAACAGAGGAAGGAGCTACTAAATAGCACTGCCTTCCATCTAATTCTGGGTTGGTAACATGCGCTCCAACTTTTTATTACAACCCTCCACCCTTTCCAAGGGGATGGGGTCTGAGAAACACTAAATCAAACAGATTAGATCACATATCCCTCTACTTCCCTCCCACCCATTTGTGTGGTTTGTTTAAAAACCTTTTATGTCTAAATTAACAAAAAGGAGACAGCTCTCTCAAAGATTAATAGAAGTAAAGATTTTAGCTGCAAAATGCACAGGGAAAAAAATGCTCACTGAAGAAGGGGGAAAAAATCAAATGAACATCACCAACTGTTGGAAGAAGAGGAAGAGGAGCATAGAGGCTGCGGATCCTGGTGGGTGTTGAGCAGAAATGTCCAGGGACAAGGGGAATGTAGCTGCCGACAAATGGCGGGCAATAAAGACAGGGACAGTAAAAGAAAAAACTAATGAGAATATAAAGGTGATGGCAAATGAAGAGACCTCCACTCCCCCCCTCATGCAAACACACTGGTTTCCAGTGGACATCAGGAGGTGGGGTGCTCCCACCTGGAACAGCACTGGAGGCTGGGGGTGGCGCAGTCTGTGGTTGCGAGGACAAGGACTTTCCACTCTCCAAAATGCTTACGGGGACCTTGAGGAGAAAAGGGAGGGGAAAAATTAAGCAATGCAAAACAAGTTGGCAACCTCTTGTCAACTAACCTCTTAGCCTAGAGGTAATCGGTATAACTACCTATAAATATTTTAAAGCACCTTGTATTAAAGAACATGACCACTGAAATATAACTGGTACAACAATCATGACTGAGGAGAAAAAAGGAAATTCAAAGAGGGGAAAGGTGTATATATTGAAATGTATAATGCCACGGGAATAATTTTAAGAGCGCAATGTATTCTGAACATACTAAAGATGAAAACAGATTGACTTCCATATATTTAAAATCCACACATGTGGATTTCTGCTCAGAAATAAATTATAACAAATTTCTCTAACAGTATGTAAAAGGCAAGTCTTCTCCTTTACTCCTCCAAGTTGAGGAAAGATAATCAATATTATTAAAGTGGCAACAAACACCAGAAACTACCACCTTCACCCATTACTGCCATAATTGTGGGGCTTTGGATATCCTCTTTACAAAGGGCCTTAGAATCAACTACCCTTTAGAAATAACAGCAGGAATACAAGCAATCTTTGACTTACAACTACAGTTTATGTTGCTAAGTGAGAAATTTGTTAAGTGAATTTGTCCCATTTTATGACTTTTCTTGCCACATTTGTTAAGTGAATCAATACAGTTGTTACATCACATGGTTGTTAAGTGAATCCAGCTTCCCATTGACTTTGGCTGCAAAAGGGGATCCCATGACCCTGGGACACTGCAATTGTCATAAATAGAAACCAGTTGTCAAGCGTCCAAATGTAAATCACATAACCATAAGGATGCTGCAACGGTCATAAATGCGAAAAGTGGTCATAAGTCGCTTTTTTCAGCACTGTTGTAACTTCGAACGGTCACTAAACAAATTGTTGTAAGTCAATATTTGTTATTTTTCATAAAGAGAAAGAAAGCATCATTGAATAATAATTCATTTTGGAACCATAAAATATTACGTATAAATTGTCACCTTCTCATTTTTGCTTCTCATCCCCTTTTCTCTCTCTGTGTATTTTTAGATTACAACTGCAAGGGCAGAAAATGAGTGGATTTTATTATGGGAGCTTTTTAGGCTAAAGAATACAGCATAAGTAGTTTAAGTAAAGAAGAACATTCAAGTCTTACAGAATTTAAGAAATCAGCTCTGATAAGTTTCAAGAGAACAAAGGAATAAATGTCTCATCTATAGCCCTCTGGGTCTCACCAAATCAATCAGAAAATGAAACACAGCATTTTCTGAAAATGGGATGTCTTCAGCCTAAGGACTCTATTTTGTGTGATGACTCCTCCAGATGCTTCCCCAGATATCAAGCTCAGAGGGAGACGAACCACTTCCAGGCATGTCTGGAGGGGCAGTTGCTAAATGGCTCCAAGAAGGGATTTGCCTCAAATACAGCTGCGTCAGGACAGCCCTGAGGCTTCAGGTGGAGAAAACATGCAGCTGCTGCCAGTCAGTGATGAGGGAGAGGAACTGCCTTTTGCACCTCATCCAAGAACAGGCAGGACAGAGAAAGCCAGCCAGATTACTCCTGAGGAGAAAGCCTTTCCCTTCTTGATGGGCTGCACCAGAAGCTGGTTATTTAGCACAACAGACAGATGGAAGCGATGCTAGGAACAACGTGTTCACTTCCTAGCTGCATATTTTCTGCTTGTCATGATTCTTGCCTCGCTTTGGATTGATGCCTTGACTTGGATTGTGCCTTGTGAGCTCTGGACTTTTTAATTGCCTCGTGAACCCTCTTGTATTGTGCATTTAATTTTGCCTGGTGGGTTTATTCTGATTGGGAATCTTTCAAATGCCTTGTGGACTTGTTGGCCATTGCTCTGTGGATTAGCATTGGTCTGCTTGTGGCTGGACGTATTTGGAACAGTTCTGGGTTTTTGGTGAAGGCAGCTGTAGGGGAAATATTCATAAACCCACTAAACCACAGTTGTCTGTGTGAGAGCAGGGTAGCACACTTTGAGATTAACAGAGTCCCCAGCTGCTTTCGGTTGGCAAGTGAGCTTAAATTTCAGAGAACAAGTAGATAAGAAACATAGTGGATATAGTCCCAAATTAGCCATTTACCAGAAGAGAAATTAGCAAGTATAATCCCTCTTTGACCTCCAGTCTAACCAAGGACATTCCGTCCATCATTATCTCAGCTTAGCTTTGTCTTTTCCAGACAGGCCCAATAAACAAATAATGCTAATGGAAATAAAGATATTGGTGCTATGGCAAATTATTTGAAGCAAGCCATTTAATTTATACCTAGATGTAAATAAGAAGAATTCAGACTTCAAGATGGAGATTTTAGGATTAAAGACACTAGCAAAATTTCACCATACCTTCAGGAAATGAGTAGGAAACACTGTGTCAGAAATAACAAAACTATAGTAAGTGCAGTCAAATCAGTCAAATCGTTACATTTATTAGGACCTTTAGCAATTGTTAGGCATTTCTAAAACTAGCAAGTCATGCTCATTACCTTGAAGTTCTGCGACGAGGAGCTCGGGGACTGGGAGATTTGCGTCGTCGTTTTCGTCCTGGAGACCTGCTGATGCTTCGTCTGTTTCTCTGCAGGGACCTATCCCTAGATCTGTCTCTGAATAGAGAATCAGGATGTGAAACTGACTTGGATTCAATTTTAAATGCAATCTGGAAATAATCCCGAAACAATTTCTCAGCCAAGAGAAGTAAGACTTGCTGAAGAGACTTACCTACGTCGATCCCTTGGAGCAGAGGGTGGTTGGGCAGGAGGGGAAATCTGACGCCGTTCTGCTGGGGAGTAGCTCAGAGAGCGGGAATCTCTCAATGAATCAATTGGTTTTCTAGGGCTGCGTGACCTAGCGATAGAAAGAGCCAATGGTTTAAAAAATGGTAAAAAATGGAAAGAGACACTAAGGAATGGATTGAAAAGATGAAGGATTGGCAGAGATTGTTGTTGTTGTTAGTTGTGAAGTCATGTCCGACCCATCGCGACCCCATGGACAAAGTTTCTCCAGGCTTCCTGTTCTCTACCATCCACCAGAGTCAATTTAAGCTCACGTCTACTGCTTCAGTGACTCCATCCAGCCACCTCGTTCTCTGTCGTCCCCTTCTTATTTTGCCCTCAGTCTTTCCCAGCATGAGGCTCTTCTCCAGTGAGTCCTTCCTTCTCATTAGGTGGCCAAAGTATTTAGTTTCATCTTCACGATCTGGCGTTCTAAAGAGCAGTCAGGGTTGATCTCCTCTAGGACTGACCAGTTTGATCGGCACACATAGGAAATTTAATTGCATTAATTGGGAGAAAGAATGTAAATAATGTGTGTCCACCTAGAAACCTTTTTTGGACTTTATACTCAAAAGAGAGGAAAAAAATTTCATTTTAGGTTTTGACAATTAAGCAGATCATTATTACAGAAAGTAAAATGTTGGTATTATAACTGTATTATATATCTCACTGCAATGAAAAAAGCTGGAAATCACTGCTTTTTATTTCTACCTTTCCTTTTTCTTTCATCATTTTATCCATCTTTTCCTTTCCCCTTTTTTCCATTGTCTTTATTTGTATTTTATATTAAGAAAAAAAAACTTAATAAAAACATTGTAAATATGAGAAACACTACTCTAAAAGAAAGTGGACCATCAAATACATTATCCAGAATTTGCCCTCTATGTCCGTAGAACATGGCAAAATGAGATACTGTAATGAAAATACCATCAGTTATAAGCTGCAACATTCTTAGTAAATATTTTCAAAGTAATATTTTGCGATATTTTTAAACTACTTTTAGGTACAGCCTATAGTGTGCAGTCCTATTGTAACTGAAACACTCCTACCCAAAAGAGCTATTGCCACAAATCTTCCACAGCTCTTTTAGCATCTCGCAGTCTTCTTGCAGTATTTCCCCAAGATCTCATGACATTTGCACTAAGCATGTGATGCCAGAAGCCATTCTAAACATTCAGCATACAGGGCAAAGAATCCTCTTAGGGTGCCAAGCCAAGTAAGGGAAGACCTAGTTCACTGCCACATTTCAACAATATTGTCAATAAGGAATAGAACATTGATTCTCAGGTGCAAAGTATATCTCTTCATTAGCGGAATACTTACTTTCTCTTCTCTGGAGATGGTTTCTTCTTCAGGGGGCCCTTCATCACTGCCTGGAGTCCTGTTTTAGGCAATGGCGTGGAGGAGGATGAAGATGACGAAGAGGAGGAAGATGAGGAAGAGGAAGAGGCTGAAGAAGAGGAGGACGAAGAAGAGGAAG
>JANHFT010004267.1:35534-51173 GCA_032467955.1 Pseudoxenodon macrops | reverse complement strand
TCAATGCTTTCCGATCTAGTAAACATATAAGTATGACAGGAATGGTTTAGTCCAATTCTATCAACAAAAGCTAGCGAACTGAAAAAAAAAATCTCAAAAATGCATAGAATGTTATTTGGTTTATATTGTGTCTTGAAGTTTTATGTGGCTGAAATTTAATGGTTTGTTTGAATATTGTGTGTGAATTTTGTAACTAAGCCACCTAAAGCCACATGGTTGGAGCAGCAAACATACAAATATTTAAACACACACAAAAAAATTGTTCCTTTTTTTTTCTCCCGCTCCTGCTTCAAATACACTATCAAAATATTTGAATATTGAAAACAATTCTCTAAGTTATCTTTCAACACAATATTTTCTAAGCCATCCCTCCAGGTTTCCCCCCCAATAATGATGAGAAAAAGATTCTGTATAAAACCACTGATGCAGTGCTTATAAGAACTACTGTGTATTTTTATAAGGCCAAATATATCTTGATGAACAATGTGGTTCTAATATCTATACCAATGAAATCAAAGACGGTCTTTCCTTTCCTTTTCCCCCCTTTTCTTCTTCATCTTCATCTTTTCTCTTTTAAAAAAATATATAAAAGGAGTTAACTTAATTTTAACAGCCAGTGTGTTTTTCATTAGCAGTGCAGTCTTTTGAAATCTGTCCGAAGAATGCCCAGCAGAAACAGAAAAGGATTTAAAAAAATGGTTTGTCTGAAGTTACCCCCTGCACCAAGCTACCTTGTTTCAGCATAGTTGCTTGGAGGGGAATGGGATGAAAGGGAGAACCAAGTCACTCTGCGTCCCTGCAATCTTCATTCTTTCGCAGTAGGGCAAGCTTTGTACTGGTAAATTTGTTTACCTCTTACTCCTTTTGGGTGAAGAATATTTCAGATCCTCCCTCCCCAGGTTAAGTTTGGGGCTATGTAGCTCCAGGGGAACAAAAAAATACATGATGGTGTTTTAGAAATGTCATTCTTGGATGCCTTTACTTTTAACTGATCCTTGATTTTTCATAGGGTTTTGGAGTGAGTGAGATCAGAGAAGGAAGAAGAGATGGTGTCATAGCACATTGGTGGAACAGCTGCCTTGCCTGTAGAAAATATTTGATTCAGTTCCTTGTGTTGTTAATTCAGAAACACGTTCAAGTGGCAGGTGATGGAAGATATTTAAATGAATCCAGTACCAACGAAGAGGCGCAGAGCAAACCCTATAGTGTCAGTAGGTACTGGCTACTTCAGGTAGTAAATACTGGGAATATGAATGGCAGCAATGTACTGAAGGACAAAACGGTAAGTGTCTTTGACTTGGGTTATGCTTCTTTAAAAACATAGTGCAGAAGTTGGCCTTTCATCAACCAGTATTAGATTATGTGCATGGAATAGAGATACCATGTTATCTTTTGACAAAGGGAGCAGAAGAACTGGAGATAATATGGGCGAAATGTCTAACATTTTCTATATTAGCTTTAAACCATCTTCAGTCAACCCATGACTTCCTACAACCTATGACTTCTTATAATACATGTTATTCTACTCCCAGGTTGTAATAAGTAATATGGAGGAAGGTTCTCCAACTGTGCTTAATACACCCTATCAGGAATTGGAACTCAGAAAGAAATGCAGATAATTCAGGAACTCTGATAGCACAGGAGTCAATGTGAATAGGGAGAAATGGATTCTCCCTTTTCTACTTTTATCTTTTTAAATGCTTTCCGATCTAGTAAACATATAAGTATGACAGGAATGGTCATACTTATACAGTATGTTTAAATAAGGCTTCAATAACTACTTGAAATAAAGAATTGTGCAATTGGAGGAGGCAGAAGTAAGTTAGGGTCACTTTCTACAAAACTAGAAGCGTAGGACAAAAGCAGTGGAAGAGTTATGGCAGAAGCAACCACATTGAATCCCCTGAGTAAGGGTAATGAAATAAATATCATAGAATTTCTTTCCAGGTATTTAACCTTGTCTTCCTTTGGTCATATGAAAAATTATAATCGAATGGCCCCTTTTATAAGATCTGGGGAATAGGATTATGCTACATTGATGCACTGTTTCAGAATTACATTTTCCCCCCCAGTTTGAAATCTATCTTACAGAAGTACTGATGGCTAGTAATAATTACCACTAAATGATCTTACATTGGAGTTGACAATAATTGAGATGAATGGGTGAAAGGGACTGTAATAAAATGCTTCCACATTTCAGAATGCCTGAGCTGTAATAAGAAATATTCTACACTGAAGTGCACATCCTGATCTCTAGGCTTATTCTTGCAAACCACACTTACTAATGAGTGCATGTCCGATAGTCCATGGAGAGAACATTGTAATATAGATCATCAGTGGCTTTTTGTCATCAGGTTACAAATAAAATCTAAGCTTAGCACAGCTTCCTTTGAGAGTCACAAATAGACAACTAATGACCCCAATAATTGAATATGGGAAAGCTGCCATGGAATTAAGAGGATGCCAATGGTTCTGATTGTTAGTCAACTTCCTCTCATATAATTAACAATTACACAGAGTGGAAGTGGTCCTTCCTTGTCCTGAATTTCAGAGAGAAAGAGAGTAAAAAAAACCAACAACCAATGAATTCTTTTTCTCCCCAAGTCTGTTTGAATGCTGTGGGTATCCTGAGCTTAGAAAGAAGAAGAAAGAATGGGAAAGGAACAGTTGTCCTGGAAGGGCTGACCTTTTTAGCCCTCTGATTCTCTACTAACCTAGCTAGTGCCAAGCCAGCTGTGGAACTAGAAACTACTTTGACGTCACAGCCGTAAGTTCCTAATTAGTTAATTTCCCAAGTAATGTGGGTCCCAAGTGGCTACGTTTCACCTTTTGCCCTGGGCCAACTCACCCTATTTAGTGGTTCAGGGTTCAATCATATGTCAGGGCAAAGACACTCTTCCTAGAAACTTTTTGTATTACACTTTGCTGCATCCTGATGAATTGCCCTTGTATTGTAATTTTTTTCCTTCATTTTCTATGTTAGCTTTAAACTGGTAGACACCTGGACTCAACCAAAAGTTCAGTTTCCCTAATTAATGCAAGCTTATGAGTAGCATATCTTTACAAGTTTAGCCTAATTTCTTAGTGTAAATTCTAGTTATTGAAATTCTTGATCCAAGCAATAGATATACACAAGGCTGTTAATATGTATGTATGTATGTATGTATGTATGTATGTATGTATGTATGTATGTATGTATGTATGTATGTATGTATGTATGTCATGTATGTACATATGTATGTATGTATCAGAGGTGGGATTCAGCAGGTTCTGACCGGTTCTGGAGAACCGATAGCGAAAGTTTTGAGTAGTTCAGAGAACCAGTAAATACCACCTCTGACTGGCCCCATCCCCATCTATTCTCCTGAGTCCCAGCTGATCAGGAGGAAATGGGGATTATAGCTCTACTGTACATATAATATATACCCGCCTGGCAGAGTAAGAACATTTTAAAACTGGTAGCCTTTCATAAGGTGTTATAGGGTGATTGAGAAAATGGGGTCCGTATAAATTTTGCTGTAACAACTTTATTTTCATTTTGCTCCAACTCTTCTCATTCTCTAATTGAGGTTTCAAAAAAAAAAAAAGGTCCTCTTCCATCACATCTTCCTCTTTATAAGAAGATAATTTTGCTTTGGAATGTCCACACAGAACTGATTCTTTCCTGGAATTTTCTTCCCATGTACACTCAGCTGGTTATAGACAACAGTTGCTTTCTTACACTTATCAAAGAACTTCAATTGCCTGAAAAGAAGTTTCTAATTTAATTTGTGAAATGTAAAAGAAAACCCCTGAATGAATGTCTGCATTTTGCTTTGTTGTGTACCCATTAAACAGCTTTTATGTTCTGTTTATTGGTTTGCTTTCTCCTTTCTTTGTTTCTGAGGCATTTAGAAACTCAAAAGTTCAAGATAGCAATGCCAATAGGCAACACTGCAAGCAATTCATTTGGTTTCCTTGGCAAAGGAGAAGCACCAGAAGGTTGGTAACAAGGAATTCTTAGCTACAGACTTAATGGGGGGATGAAGGTGGTGGTGTGTGGGTCAGCTGAATTCCGGTTGTTTTCTGATTTTTATTTTTATTTTGTAGAAAATGGCAACATCCTGCAATGACGAGAAATAAACAACTTGATAATCCAATCTGAATGGAGAAAACCTTGTTGATTTATTAGCATTATTCTCCTGCAGTGATGGAGAAACACTTTCCCAGTTCATAAACACATTCAGATTTACTGGAGACATGCACTTAGCAATCAGAGCAGTTTTTGTAATCAGAGTGAAGCAGAAGAACATGAAAAGTAGCCTTGCAGTGAGATGGGTGCCAAACAAATTTAATAAACAATAAACAAATACACAAACAAACAAATAAAAGAAAGTATTAATGTTTACAGCCTAATAAAATATGGTTCTGCTATACTTTAACCAATGCTAGAATGTGAAATCTGTACTAAAACAAGTATTTACCTCAGCTTTGGAATATACAGTAATAAAAGTTAGCAAGATAGCAAAAGTTAGAAAGTTAGCAATTCAGTAAACATCGGCACATCTAAACTCTTTTCCCCTGTGCCTTCAAGTCATTGTTGATTATCAGTGACTGCCTTGACAAGTCCCTATAGTTTTCTTGGCAAGATTTTGGAAATGATTTGCCATTGTCTTTTTCCTAGGACTGACTAGAGTGACTGTCCCAAGGTCACTCGGATAGCTTTGTGCTTTAAGTTTGATTTAGATTTGTTCACAACTACACATATGCATTGATGCATATCTACACTGCAAAGAGTTTGATGAGTAATTGTGGGTTGCAGATGGTTGTAGATGGGCTGACCCACATGCCTCCCATATCTCAACTACACATTGCTTGGTACTTGGTTCTGACTTCACAAACCTGCAAAAATTTTAATGAAAGATCTTCAGCCAGCTAAAACACAAGTTTTCATTACATTTATGTCAATTGTAAATAAAAATAATTATGGAGATAAAGGTTACATTATTTGCAAGGAAAAAAAGCAAACAAATATTTTGGATTCTTCTTTTAGTCGTCCGTCCCCTCCTCCGAATTCTCCTATACCCTTGAATTTAATTTCCTCCTTGGTATTTCATATTTTTCTTTCTTCAGTTTTTGCAAAGAGGATCCCTTATCAGAGGATCAGAAGTAGAGATGGCGAAAGACTGAGGGATGATATCATCTACTCTTCTGATGATATTGTCATTATTAAGAAAGCCAAAAAAATCCTTTGCAATTGTACACGGAGAGCCATCACTGTCATTATGGTGAGACTGCTGTGTTTGCTCTCCATCTGGGAGGAAGTGTCCATCAGTACCCAGCCACCACACTCAACTTGGGCTGGATGCCACATTGCTGATTATCTGTCCCTTTGGCATGAAGGTCATACTTGCTTTAAGTTAATTCTTTCCCAGAGTTCTTTTTTCTCTTGTTGCTTCAATACTGTTGTATAAGTCAAATCTTTCTCTTTTCAAAATGTGTTACGGTGGTTACCTTGTTCTCTTTTAGTATAGAGATCAATCTTAAAAAGATGGCATATTTTTATTAGATTATTAATTTCACACCTGAGTACTTAATACCTCCACCCACCCCCTAATGCTCTTTGATTGTCTGATTTATTTTCAATTTTCAAACTAGTAGAACTTTAACTCTAATCCCCTTTCAGTTCTTTGTATCCATTCATTGCTAGTGTTAATTTAGATATGGGCATCTTTCATATAACTTTGATAGTGAAGTTGCAAAATATTCATTCACATTCTCAACAATAATTTTCCTTTCGTATTCCTTTGACAGCCTGATGATCCAACACTCCAGAGCCTCAACTGAAGATCACTCAGAATTGTTACTTAGTGCAGAATTTACTGATTAATTATGTACTATCAATTCATTATCGACAAAACCTTGATTGTTGCTTCTGTATGGCCACTTGGCTGCATTAGCCGCTGTTTCCACAACTCATCAAAAAAATAAGGACTTGGAGTTTGATAGACTAACTATGTTTGCTTGTGCTAACAGCTAACCCCACCCAAACTAATTAATTCTGCATGTGTGCAACAAATCCAGATCTTTTAAAAAAAGATTTATTTTTGTGGGGAAGTAATACGTTATTTATTTAAAACAAACACATACATAAAAGTACAACAAATAAAAAACCCGAAAGAAACAATAGTAGTAAGAACTTTTTAAATGGATAAAGAAACTCTTTTAAAGCAACAGTAAAACAAGTTAGAGTAATTTAAAGGGCTGTGGGTTGGAGAGGGGATGGTATAGTTTATAAATACCCAAATCAATACACAGCAAAATGTGGAAAAGGTTGTGTGAAGGGTGTTCATGATTAAAAAATATGGCACTCATAACATGTAATAGAAACCCTGCTCATTTGAATGTATGGGTGAGTTGAATGTATGGACAAAGAAGGGGTGTTGATATGATTGAGTAATCATGACCATAATCTGAACTTTTGGTTAAATTTTCTGGTTTGTGTATAATAGGTTAGAACAATACAATCCATGTTTGTTAACTAATGACAATTTTCTGGATTGAAGTACTTACAGCGATACAAATAATTTGAAACACCAATATTCAACTGAAAACAGATATTTTCTTCCCGGGACTAATGTTTTCTAAACAACTAGAAAATATTTATGGACATTTTTTTTATATGGTAACCACAGTGAGATTATTGTATGCAAATAGATGGAAAGACTTGAAATACCTATAATGAAGGAATAGTTGATGAAGATGACAGAATGTGAAATGGTGAAAATAATATGTTTAATTAGAGAAAAGACAATGACTACATTTGTTAGCAATTGGAAACACGTTTTGGACTTTTTGCTGAAAAAATGCACTTGTGGTTTATGAATTTTACAACACTGGACAAACATTTTTTTTTAAATTGTTTCTTGAAAAACATTGGTGATTATAATAGACCCCTTCAAACTGAACACGACTATAATTTTAGAATGACTACATCCTTATCATACAGGAATCCTGAGAAATAGGAAATTAATTTTTAATGAGTACAATGTATTTAATCACATAATGTTTCTGACGTGCTGCATGAGTTGAACAGGGTCAAGTGTTTTGCTGCATCTTTCCACATTGTCCAGCAATAGTCAGCAAGCACTGATGGATTGCAGTTGCCCTAATACTGATTTTCCGTTGTGGCAACGTGTCCTGATAAAAACTGCACTTAGATTTTTGGGAAAGAAGTCTAAATTTTACTGTAGAAAGTGAGTCTTCAGTGACATGTTACACTTCATGTCCTTGTATGCTGAAGGAAGTTTGTTAACCAGCTGAATGTAGCTTGCTGTTCTGTAGTTGCCAATAAAATTCTCAATGACATCCTTGAATGCTTTCCAAGCAATATTCTCTGGCCTCACTAATAGATCTTCTAACAGCTACTATCTGATCTGTAGACAAACAAAAATGCCTTCCTTAATCTTGGCATCAGTTGTTCTTGGAAATATCTGTTTCAAGTTTAAGCTTCCTTGTTCATTGCTGTCACAAAAGGTTTAATCAATGTGGCTTTTATGTCATGCAGAGGCAAAAACATCTTTGTTGGATCAATAAATTAAAGATGTGTCATGATTTTCTGTTCTGGAATCAAATTATTTCAGAGTGGCCATTTTCTTTTAATGTAATGTGACTCTCTTTCCATTCACATAAGTAACAGCAGTATTTGGTGTATCTGAGCTGCATTTTAAGCTGCAGAGTCGTGAGTTTTAGATGTCCACAAATATGTCAGTTGTACTTGGTGTACTTGATGTGCTTCAACAACAGTTCCATATTAACATATATTTCTTTCATGTGTGCAGCATAGCCAACAGATACTGAAGAGTATACATTACTATTGTGTAAGAACAGAAGACTTCCATAAAACAGTATATTTTCCATGAAATTACAGATTATTTTTGTGATTAGCAGTCAAAAATCTATGATACACCCAAAAGTCTTCTAGAAACAAAATCTTTGTTGCCCAATGCAATTAGAAAGAGTAGAGTATGGCAAAAAGGGAGCTGTGATGTAATCTTAGAAAAAGAAGATAAAACTCACATACTTTTATAACTGCTGTAAAGAACATCAAATGTCTTTGTATTTTGTCTTTTTGTCTTTTTTCTCTTTTCTATTACTCTTCTTTTTCTTTTATTTATTCTCTTCTCATCACTTTTCTTTTACTTTCCTTTACTTTCCTTTTCCTATAAATGCTTTTACTTTGCAAAAAATCCTTAATGAAAATAATTTTTAAGAAAAGAAGAGAAAGAGAGAAATGACAAAAGTAGAAATCTGGAGTGGAAGATGCATAAGAAGCAGTGGCTGTCAAAATGAGAAATTTTATTTATTTATCAGATAATAAACAAACAAACAAACAAACAAATAAATAAATAAATAAATAAATAGGAGGGACTGAGGGATATTTGGTTAAGTCACATAAACTGCTCTGAGTCTCAAGCAATCTATAAATGCAATAAATGAACAAGAAAGCAAGTCTGGAAAGGACCCAAATATATTAGAAACTGAAAAGGAAATAAGGAGAATGTTTTCTTAAAAATAATGTTTGAAAAAGACGAGACCAAATACCGGTAACTGCACCTTTTGGAAACTGGCAGAATCATTAAGCTACTCACTGGCTTCTAATAAAATTACAATTTGAATTTTTTGGTAATAATTTTTCTAACTCTGTTTTGGGTTAGACCCCAATCCTAAATCTACTGGATCATACTTGTGTTTTCAATGCTTCTGTTTTTTGTTTTTTTGTTTTGTATTTTCATTGGTGCTGTTTCTTAAGCTTGGAGCAGCAATCCTTTCTTAGATTGCTAATGTTTCTTGCCACTGTTGGGCCCTCCTATTAGTAGGCCCAGAGTACCATGGGTCAGGCTGAATAGATTTATCCTAGGTCCAAAGTTTGGTACAGCTTTGGAAGAAGATAGAGTCTTTGAAGAATGAGACAGACATGTCCAGCATCCGTTTTGGAATGCCATAAAAGGCAGCTTGGTTTAATTTAATGCTCCATCAAACACGATCCTAAATGAAGACATCATTAGGGTGTTGTGGCTTAGGCATTAAATTATCTTGCATTTTCTCATGTAAAACCAAGTTCCCTTCTCAATGAGAGATTGTTTTGTGCTTCAGAAATACACTTTCTGACTCTGAGGGCTGCACAAACAGACAAATTCTCCCTGTTCACATTTTCTATCCTTTTCCTACCCCATACATCAGGTGGGATATATTTGAAGATGGACCTGAAGATACTCCAGTGACTGTAGCCACAAGGGCTTACAAATGACTTCCCAGATAGCAAGAGAGAATGGGGTGATACAAAACACACGTTAATCAATATATGACAAAGATCACTGGGATGGAGAGGATTCACCACAATGTCCTCCATCTCCTCCTCCTCCTCCTCCTCCTCCATCAGATGATATACAGCCCAGATTGACATTTACCATTTACATACTGGCAGGTACATATTTAATTATTACAGAATAGAACAGAATAGAATTAATTAGCCAAGTGTGATTGGACACACAAGGAATTTGTCTTTGGTGCATGTGCTCTCAGTGTACCTAAAAGGACAAGATACATTTATCAAGAATCATAAGGTACAACACATAATGATAGTCATAGGGTACAAACAAGCAATCAGAAAACAATATCAATAAATGTCGTAAGGATACAAGCAACAAGTTACAGCCCTGCAGACATAAGTGAGAGGAGATGGTGATAGGAACCATGAGAAGACTAATAAGGCTGATAGATGTCTCGTGCTTGCTTCCCTATTCTTCCAAATGTACAGTATGTTGTACATTAGTCATCCATTTACCTCTGCTCATTTCCTCCCTAATTTTTCCCTCTAGAGAAAGTCAATTCTGGGGAAAAAACAAAAAACAAGCACATCATGTTCCTTGAAAAGTACTTTTAGAAGCTTTCTATCTGGAAGCCTCTCAACAAACAGAGCTTATGTTACTCCTACAATAGTCCCCACTACATCACTGGAAAGTAGGGTGCATATAGGTAGTGCTCAACATACAACAGTTCATTTAATGATCGTTCGAAGTTACAACAATAGCACTGAAAAATAAGACTTACGACTGTTTTTTTTAACTTACGACCATTGCAACATCCTCATGATCAATATTCAGACACTTGGCAATTGACACATTTATGGTGGTTGCTGTGTGCCGGGGTCGCGCAATCACCTTCTGTGACTTTCTGACAAGCAAAGTCAATGGAAAAGCCAGGTTCATTTAAAAGCTGTGTTGCTACCTTAGCAACTGCTGTCATTCACTTAACAAGTGTGGCAAGAAAGATCATCAATTTGCTCATAAAATCGGGCAAAATCCACTTAACAACGGAAATGTTGGGCTCAATTGTGGTTAAACGTTGTGGACTATTTGTATTCTCCATTCTCGTGAAGACTCACTGGTTGGGGAACTCTGACTTAAGAGTTTTAGAGTCTACCACTCAGGTTAGAGGCAAAACAGAAAGGACTGGATTGGGGAAAGAGGCCTTACCCCAATTACAGCTGTGTCCGAAAGAGTGGCCTTGACTGTAAAGGAGACAGAAAGATGAGAGAGAGAGAGAAGAAAGATTTGTATTACTCTTCCAGCCATCACATGTTACATGTTTGAGGCAATGACTAAATACATCTGTATTTCAAAATTATAACTTTTCCTGGTAATATGTATCGTATAATCATAAAACACCCTCCCACTCCGGTTTTTCTACATACTTTAAATATAGATAAGAGATCTGCAACTATCTCTCAAGGGTTCACCAAAAATCTCATGCAAACCTACAAAACCCCAAAGCTCATGAGAGCCTACCAATATTTCAAGAGATTTGGGCAATACCTTCAGTGAAATCTGAGTTATTTAATGTTTTTGAGGTCCAACAAATGCTTTGCTATGTATGGATCCCATGCTGGGATTCAACTTTACCTTACCCAGTTTTGAATATGGTTCTGTTGCAATAGAAAATATATGATACCTAATTGAGTAATAAAATTTCTGTAAGCAACCAAGCTCAGAGAACACAAAAGACTCCAACCCTGACCTACAATCTTCTCTTGCAAAATAATGACATTTAAAACATTACCTATTTGGGTAATGAAATGTCTGCAAGCAACCAGCAGGCTCAGAGAACATCAAAGAAACTTAATGTTGGCTATTATTTTCCCTTCAATTTAGGAGTTGCTGGTGACTGGAAGAACCAATTCACAGTGGCACAAAACGAGCGTTTCGATGAGAATTACAAGATGCAAATGAAAGGAACTACGCTGCAGTTTCGAACAGAGATATGATTGTTCTTTTCCCACTTGGGTATGCATTCTTTCACTCACATTAAAATAACCCAACATGTTCTATAGATATTTTCTATGTGTTCTGAGGATAGGTCACTACATTGCATATACCTCTTGGGGCATATGATGGTCCAACAGTATATGGGCTGCCATGGTAATTGTTACATGTAGCATTAACAGTGGGTTTGCAGTAATTTTTGCTCCTCATATGGTATGCTGACCAAAATGTGCCTAAACTGACCATTACTGTCCTTACCATGAGCAAGAAATGTTGCACATGGCACAGGTATACCCAAGGCGGGTAACCCTAATATAGACTTTATCTCTTAGTAAAACACATTAAGTGAAAATCTTAATTGACCAAACCCATGATGGATAGAAGAAATTTTAAAAAACACCATGGGTAAATTTCTGTACTTTCACAGAATGCTTACTAAAGATGGAAAAACAAAGGGGAAGTTTTAAGACAGATGCTGATAGAAAAACAGTGGGAAGCCAGCAGTTTGTGGGGGCAGCCAAAAAAGTTAATACAATCCTTGGTTGTATAAACAGAGGCATAAAATCGAAATCATGTGAAATATTAGTACTGCTTTATAAAATTTTAGTAAGACCACACTTGGAATACCGCACCCAGTTTTGGTCACCACATTACAAAAAAGATGTTGAGACTTTGCAAAAAGTGCAGAGAAGAGATGATTAAAAGTAAGGGGACTAAAACGTATGAAGAACATTTGCAGGATTTGGACTGTCTAGAGAAAAGAAGGCGTAAGGATGACATGATAGCAGTATTTCAGAATTTGAGAGGCTGCCACAAAGAAGAGGGGCTCAACTTATTTCCCAAAGCACCAGAAGGCAGGACAAGAAACAAAGGATGGAAACTAATCAAGGAGAGATGTAACCTGGAATTAAGGAGAAACTTCCCAACAGTGAAAACAATCAACCAGTGGAACAGCTTGCCTTCAGAAATCATGGGCGTTCCTTGAATGGAGGTTTTTAAGAAGAGACTAGACAGTCAGTTGTCTGAAATGGTATAGGGTCTCCTGCTTGAGCAGGGGGCTGGATTTGATTACTTCCAAGGTCCCTTCCAGCTCTATTCTATTCTAATTCTGTTCTGTTCTGTTCTATGCTTTAGTTTGACTATCAACTTCTACTAGAGCTATAGAATAGAATAGAATAGAATAGAATAGAATAGAATATTCCATTCTATTATTCTTTTAAGTTTGTGGTCTGTTGGGAGCAAGTATATTTTTTGAAGGAAGCCAGAACTGCTGTGAATAACAGTGGGTTCTGCCTTCTTTGTTATATGAAAATGGAAATTAGCAATGCAGTGGGAGTAGGATATTTCTGAATATGCATGGTAGGATAAGGAGGGATAGTTCCAGCCTGATAGGATCAAGAGTAAATGGCTACTGAATGAATACGGACCGAATACGAAAGTGAATATTAATACAGTGTGAAAGGAATACTGTACAGTGAGGTATTTAGATCATATATTATAAAAGTAGGGATCTGCAGTGCTTTGGATCCAAAGAGGAAAACATGTGATCTCCAGAAAATCTGGTCGACACTGACAGAATGACACAACTGCTTTGAAGCAGGGCTCATGATCCCACAATGTCACACCTGTTAGCACATCCTAAAAAAAATGGTGTCTTTCATACTAATCACATTATTCCAGATATAATGTACAGTATATTGGAGCAGTGGTGGTGCAGTGGTTAGAATGTACTATTGCAGGCACACTGTGCCCACAGCCAAGAGTTCGATCATGACCAGCTCAAGATTGACTCAACCTTCAATTTTCCGAGGTCAGTAAAATGAGGAGCCAAATTGTTGGGGACAATATGCTGACATTTATAAACTATTCAGAGAGTGCTGTAAAGCCCTATGGAGCAGTATATAAATGTAAGAGCTATTGCTATGTCGCAGGCAGAGCTACAACAGCACGAATGTTCTTGCCACAAGCAAGCACAGGTAGTCCTTGACCTATGACCATCATTGAGCCCAAAATGCAGGTTGCTCACTGAGAAATTTGTTAAGTGAGTTTTGCCCCATTTTATGACTTTTCTTCATCTGATAAGTGAATCATTGCAATTGTTAAACTAGTATCAGGTTTGTTAAGTGAATCTGGCTTCTTACTTGTCAGAAGGTCATAAAAGGGGATCACATCACCCCGGGGACACTGCAAGCCATCATAACTATGAACCCATTGCCAAGTATCCAAATATAAATCACGTGACCATGGGGATGCTGCAATGGCCATAAGTGTGAAAAATGGTCATACGTTATTTTTTTCAGTGCCGTTGTAACTTCAAATGGTCACTAAACAAACTGTTGTAAGTCAAGGACTACCTGCAATTTAAAAAACAAAGGGCAATTAATAGTTGTGACTGCAGTTTGTAAGTCTAGCATGATATGGAAAAAGATATAACAGATGGTCATGTGCATTTTTTACTTATGTCCGGATTGTTTAAATAGTTTCCAATCCTAATTAGCATTGTTAATCGAGGACTATCTCGGTTATGTCTATCTTATCATGACCAGCACTAAAGGATGATATTGTTCATATTTAGACACTCAACCTAAGAGAATGGCAAGCTGTGTTCTTACTTGATTTTCCTCATTGTTATAATCTCTAATTTGTACGAAGCCATTAATTGTATTAAAACATTACACAAAGCTGAATTAAATGCCCATTGATTTGAAAAATAGGATATATAATTAAAATAATTAGTATCGCCCATAAATGGTTTGGTTTTCTGTTTAGTTTGTTGAATAAAGACAGGTTTGGAAACAATAAACGATGGTTTATGGCTTACAAGTAATGCTAACATTTTAGTTTATATATATAAAAAAAACATTGGCTTCATGCAATGTACAATGTAAATTAATAATGAGAGAAGAAGGAACAGTAAGTTTCACATATTTTGCCCTTTGAGTACTGATTGGTCTTTAAAAGAAGAGAACTAGCAAACCGGAAAAAAATAACTAGAATGAAATGCAAAGATTTTGTTACAGTAGGAAGTCTCAGCTATGAGTATCTTGCCTGATGTCACCATTCCTCAAAATCTAGAGTGGCTGCTTTTTGCTTTCAAATCTCCTTCTTCAAAACCCATCTTTGTGCTTTGATACAATCGCATAATCTTCATTCCTAAAGATAATTTACTCTCTGTTTAATCTCTTTTCTATTTTAGTGAGGATCTGCTTTTGTTGCCTGTGAGAATGTGTTGAAGATGCTGAGATGGCATATCGATGAAGCCTGAGACAAGATGCCACTGTGTCCCCATCTAGTAATGGAAAGGCCTAGCTGACATCAAAGCCATGCCCAGAACAAAAATGAACTCCAATCTGCATTTTTATTTATGATATTGCTCCTTTTTATCATTGACCTATTTCCTTGTGATGCAAACATTCAGACGTTTAAGTTCTTATATTTCTAGTACTTATATTTGTGAAGGGGATGTAGCTTGTGTCTTCCTTTCTTTCTTTCTTTCTCCCTCCCTTCCTTCCCTTCCTTCTTTTCTTCCTTCCTTCCTTCCTCCCTTCCCTTCCCCTCCTCCCTTTCCTTCCCTTCCCTTCCTTCCTTCTTTCCTTCCTTCTTTCCTTCCCTTCCCTTCCTTCCTTGAAATGTCACTATTTCATCTTTAGTTTCTTAGTAGATTGCTTGCAAAAATGCAAATATTGGAAAGTATTGGATTGACATCATTCAGATTTTACATTGGAATTTGTGTTCCAGGTAAACAACTGCAGAATAAAAGTCTCATCTGAAACTGTCCCGTGTCTTATTTTCTTTTGGTCTTCTAGAATTTTAATAAATAAATGTTATGTGATTTATGACTTAAACTTTTAATTATAACCTATTTCCATCTTCATGATAAGGTTTAAGAAACATATAACCTTGAACATGCCTTCCTGCTTTATATTTCTGTTTTTTCCTATCTAAAACCAAAAGATCTGTCTGCCCAGGAAATTGATCTCAGCAAATGGAAGAGGAACATATATATGTAATTCTCAAATTACGACTGTAATGGAATCTGCCCATCACAGACATAAAATGTGTTTGTCATATGATGACCTAATTTTTATGACCATTAATGCAGTGGTTGGTAAACAAATACTGTAGTTGTTAAGCAAACCTATAATATGCAATGGGTGCAACTGTGCTAAAAACCAAAAGTAAAGTTCAATTTTATAAATTTTATAATAAATATAATAATAATAATTAATACATATAATAATTAATATATATAATAATAAATAAATATAATTTATAATAACTATATAATAAATTTTATAAATTTTATAGTAAAGCATTCGACCTCGTAGACCCTCAT
>JANHFT010004266.1:14911-27257 GCA_032467955.1 Pseudoxenodon macrops | reverse complement strand
CACCCATTGCTTCTTGTCCTGCCTTCAGGTGCTTTGGAGAATAGCTTGACTCCCTCTTCTTTGGGGCAGCCCCTGAGTTGGACTGGACTGAACTGGAAATTGACTAACAACAGATGTCCACTAGATAGTTTAAGGAATTATTGGTGTGGAACAGGCCTTAGGTTAGGTGAACCACTTCTTGGCCCCCAGATACGGCGTTTTAGATTTAAATTCCTCACCAAAGGCAAAGAATTGTGGAATTTGTAACCCCAAACCAAGCACAGGATGCCAGCTTGCCTGCTTCTAGTTTAGCTGCACGCGTGAAGAACGTAGATCTTGATGAAATTCAACACTAGAATGCTTACGTGGGGCAGTTTGGATTAATGACACAAACCAGCGCATGTAATCAGTGTACATATCTTGGTTAATTTAGTACTAAGTAGAGTGTTTCGAGATTTATTGAAGCTTAAAAACTGCTCCAAGGTGTAAACTAATCGGAAGCAATTGAAAAACACATTGATAATATACTCCTCTTGGGAAAATGTGCCAGTAGTCTTAATGGAAGAGTGGTTGCCGTCATACAAAAGCACAACTTTTGCTAATTATGGGACATGAAAACTCCACGAACCTCGAAGGACAGAAGGCTGGAGAAATCTAATTTCTTTGAAGCAGCGTTTAAGAGAGCTTCGAAGTGATTATTCTAAGTTTATTGAACTTATGGATCAGCAACGCATACAAAATCTTACTGAATCGAGTTCCAATTCTCTCTATACCCACAGGAAGCTCAGTTCCCGGGGGGCCGATCGGGGGCCAAACCAGAGTAACTTTACGAAATGAGCACATGCAGTATATAATTACTTGGTGAGTAGCAAGGCATTTGTTTTAACGGGTGGGGAGGGGTGGTCAAGAGTCAGAAAGACGAGGTACGAGTAAATCCGCAAAGCCATCCACACATTGGTACTCCAAATTGGTAAAATGCCGCGGCAAAATCCTGCTTTTATTTCTTCACATTTGTGCAAGAAACTTTGTGCATGATGCAAAGATTTCAATCAGCCTAAAACAAAACACGATGTATTGTTGGTTGCAGTGTCCCTGTGGCTTAATCTACCTATTAGTGGCTCAGGGCAGGTGGTAAATTTTCCATAACGGTAAAAGTTCCCCTCGCACATACGTGCAAGTCGTTCCTGACTCTAGGGGGCGTTGCTCATCTCCGTTTCTGCCAACCTAGCAGTTCGAAAGCACGTTAAGAAATGCAAGTAGGAAAATAGGGAAAATCACCTTTGGTGGGAAGGTAACGGCGTTCCATGCGCCTTTGGCGTTGAGTCATGCCGGCCACATGACCACGGAGAACGTCTTCGGACAGCGCTGGCTCTTCGGCTTTGAAACGGAGATGAGCACCGCCCCCTAGAGTCGGGAACGACTAGTGCATATGTGCGAGGGAAACCTTTTACCTTTTTGGATACTCCTAAAGAGGAACATCAAGGAGTGGATGGCTTGAGTAACGTCATTTACTCCTTTTGTGGAATTCCACACTGCTGCCTACCACCACATAGTACTGTAGAACCCATCCAAATCCTTGTGGAACCCCAAGACTTTGGAGTGGATTAGTAGCATGAACCATACAGAAATAAAACTTTTGCAAGCACCTTCCTAGCCTGCATCAGCTAGAGATTCATCCTCATAAAAATCAAGGGATCTGGAAAAATTAAGCAGCCATTGGTTCTGACCCAATAGCTCAACTGGATCATACAAAACAACCGAACGTTTGCTCCTTCTACGCAGGTACACGCTCTCTGCGGCCACTTCGTTCTTGTGGTACAAGAGGTTCTTTCAGAAGGTGCATTTCTGACTCCTACAACTCTTGAAATAACGTGGCGCGTTCGTGTGTGGCTTTAAATAGTGGCCATCTAGGTCGTAAAATGGGAGAATTTGGAAGAGGATTTGGGACTTCTTGGTGGGCAAGAAAACCAGGCAAGAGCTTCTCTTAAAAGTAAGCCGATTCCTCGCGTATTTGGGGAAATATTACTGGTTATCAGAAGACAAGTAACGGGGAGTCTTGAAGGAAAAAATATATATATTTTCAAAGGTGGGCTCGTCAATGAACAAGAAATCGATTTAAAACTAGGGGGCTTCAGCATCTGGAGGTACTTCCTATATTTGTGGTCATTTGAATCATGTTTCCTGAAATATTGACCGCAAATAAAATGGTCTCTTTTTACCATGTGTTCAAGTCTTCCTGGTCATTGTATGACGGGATAATGGAAAACGGGACAAAGAACTATTCGCTAAGAATAACGCCAATAATTCTCTTCAGGCCAATCCACAACCTCACAGGGTTGTTATTAGGAAAATGGCATGTTGCCCACTACTTAAGCACCCCTTTAAAGTAATAAAAAAAAAGCAAGCACACAGAAAGCCTTTTTGTGGTTTAAAATTTTTATTTTTATGTACAGAAAAACTGACACATCTATCCGAGTTTGGTAGCCAGCTCTTTAGCTTTGGCTTTTTCAAGCTTAGCAATCCGAGCGACAGATTTGGGACCCAGGACGTTTCCACCCCAGTGACGCCGAATCTGCAAAGAGGAAAAACAAAAAACAAAATTAGTTTGCCAACAGGAAGGAATGTTGATTCTGCCATATTTGCCCACCTCTTTGCGATTACAGTCCCTTTTTCCAAATTATGCAGTAACTCAGAAGCTATCAATTAAGAGCGCTAAATAACATACATTTCAAGCCCCTTAAGAGACACGCTGGCTACGTTTTCGCAGAACCAAAACCCCAAATCGAGACAGGCCCAGCCTTACCTCATCGTATCTCTCATTGTAGTTGGTCTTAACAGCTTCCACCAGCTTAGCCAAGGCTCCTTTGTCCTCACTGCAAAGAAGCAAGTTGGGGGTCAAGCAATTTGCAGGGGATCAAGGCCACCATATTTCAAGATGGAAAACCTCACACAAGAAACATTTGCAGTAGTCCTCGACTTCCATTCGTTTTAGTCCCTGGAAAAAGCTGACTCGCAACCATTTCTCACGTCACAGCAGCATCTCCATAGTCACGGGATCAAAATCCAAACACTTGGCCACACTGTCCCGGATTTATGACGACCTCAAGTGTCCCGGGGTCGACAAGCGAAGTCAATTGGGGAAGCCAGATTCCCTTAACCACGTTGCTAACTTTTAACAACCTCATCGGGCAAAACTCACTTCACAACTTAGCAACGGGGTCAGCTGTGTTCCTAACCCTGTATTCAGCTGCAACCCACAAGTCTATGACCTTGTAGGAGTTATTGAGATGAGGACTGCTCAGTTGACACCCAAATAAATCCCCAATTAGATCTGCCACGTACAGAGATTGGCAGGACCACAGTCCAAGCCTCCATTGGGGGCTACTTACGGGTTAACCTGGGTGAAGGCCACGCAGGTGCAGGTTTTCCGGTGGACGAGGCGACCCAGCCTGGCTTTGCCTTTGATGATGCAATAAGGGACGCCCATTTTCCGGCACAAGGCGGGCAGGAAAACCACCAGCTGCACCCCCCAGGGAGAAGAAAATAAAAGGACAAGTTTTCATTAACGGGACGGCCCGATGCATTATTTTTTTTTGGCACTCGACAAGAGAGGGGAAGAGATCTTGGGCAGCGGCAATCGCTCAGTGTTAAAAAGCTCGTGTGGTTTTGTTCTCCACGGAGGAGTCAGATCAAAAATTCCAAACATCATTGCAATGGCCAAGCCCAAGAAAGTCGCAAGAGGATTTTTGAGGACAGCCACTCCCAGACTCACAAAATTGTGAGACTTTTTTTCCACCCAAATTAACCAAGAGGGTCACTATGAAAGAATCTGACAAGAGTGATGGCAAAGGAGCCTCCACCCCCCCCACCCCACATATTTCTACCTGGAAGCCAAAGGTGTTCTTTTTGGTTTTTAAAGCTCTTCTTTAACCTAAAGCCTGGGAGCCAATAGTGTTGAGTTTGGGATTTCCATAGCGCAAAATTTGGAAATGCGGAAGGACTAAAACCTTCCCCGTCTGCTTTACCTCAACGGGGTCTACATCGTGCGCGATCACCACCAGCTGAGCCTTCTTGTTCTCCACCAAGGTTGTGACTGTGTTCACCCCTGAAAAAAGACAAAAACCAGTGAACTAAATTTACAGCATTAACTTAAGCTGGACCGTACGTGATGCCCCCCAAGGAATGGGACAACCTGCTAAAGCTCAGAGTTAAATAGCCAATGTCTTTTGGTCTTCAATATGCAGTTCAGGTGAAGAAATTCACACATCATTGCGATAGCTGGTTGTCCAGAGACACACACACACCCGGGAAGGCTGTCCTTTCTAGCTAAGCAAAATTTAGGAAAGCCAAACGAGAGACACTCAAAAGTTTACCTGCCCTCAGCACAGGTGGCCTTTTCGTTGGGACGTCGCCCTTCCCCGCCGCTTTCTGCTCTGCCCGAGCCAACAACCTCTGTTTTTTCTCTTGCTTGGTCTCAGGCCTGTATTTGTGAGCTAGCTTCAGGAGCTGAGTCGCTGTGGAGAGAAGACGTTAAATGAGGACCGGAGGGATTCTCTGCCCATCCTTTAACAGCTTTAATAAGAGATCCTTGTGCATCAGCGATCTTGGTGGTTGGGCGTCGTCAAGAAAATTCAGATATTTGCTTCCATCATCTGCACATTGGAGAACCTTTTCTCCTTCAGGCTTCCTCTCCTCTTTTAATATACCCATTATTATTTAGAATTATTTAGAACCATACCCCCAAATCAATTTTTTTATTGCCACGTAAGTTACTATGCTCTGAATTGGCAACGCAGCACCCAAACTTACTTTTGAGCCGTGAAATGCATGCTGTAGTCGTTAGCAATCGCTAACGCAAACCTCCCCAGAGCTACTTCTACGTTTTAGAGCCCCCGTAATCGCAGTTTGGGTGCTTGTCAACCCACCTCCAAATTTACGGCTATTTGTAGTGTCCCACAGTCACATAACTGCAATTTATAACTTTCACAGTATACAGGAAGAGCCATTTTTCATTTTGCAGCCCTCAGCCTCCTCCCTCCAGTAATTAAAACAGAAAACAGGGGGGAAAAATTCACCATTTACCCGTCTGGCGGTCCAGGGCTTGTGTGAACTGGTTGACCGCTGGGGGCACCTTCAACCTTTTGTAAAGGATTGCCCGCTGGCGCTGTAGCCGGATGTAGCGAGGCCATTTCACAAAGCGGGTCAAGTCTCTTTTGGGCTGGATATCCTGGCCTGGAAAGATAACAGCATCAACTCAAAGAGAGGAATTGTTTTGTAAGCTCGGGGCGGCTTCCCTCCAGAACCCAAAATAAAGGGGCATCAGCATCAGAGATCTTGGTGGAAAGGCTTGTCAGCACTGCCACTCAGTTAGCAAATATTCTTTCCATCATTTGCTTGCACCCTTTTCCACAGCGTTAAGTTTTAAGAGTTGTTAAGATTGGGGGCATCTTACTTATTAAATAAATCAAAACTTCCCCAAAAACAAATCGGCCACACCCAAAAGACCAGACTCTCCCTCCTTAATCTATACATTAACCCCACCTATAATTTGAGTTTTCTACCCCGCTTTTCCGTGAAATATCAAAGCTTGTTGTTTTATTATTCCGTAAGAGCAAAAGCAACAAAGAATAGACAGTTCCATGAAGAATCGAGGGCAACAATCAAGTTTTCTAATGTATAGTGAAAGTGTGTGGATTCCCCCTAAGCTTCAGGTGGCTCACCCAACAGCTGTAATACACCTGAAGCAGGGCAATTTCTCCAGAATGTTAAAATCCAGTAATAAATCTCCCCAATAACTGGGATTCCAACCTGTCCAGGACTTTATAACATCTAGAAAATGGCTTGAAAACTGGCAATCAATATACGGTTTTCAGCACCAGGATGCATGCATTAAAAGCACCCTTGTAGATCCTAACTACCCCATAAAAGACGCTAACTAAAGTACATAACCAATGCATCTTTTTCAGTGTTTTGCTCCAGAGGGTTTTTGAGAGAGGATCTCTTAAGTGACCGTAAGCATTTCAAGAGCCCAAGAATTTCCTTTTTAAAGCCAAAATGGTTAATATTTTCTTCCACCTTTCCACATTTTAGAGAATCTTCAGGGAAGTAAAAAAAAAAAAAAAATCTCCCCAACACCATTGTATAGATTCTGGAGACCCCTATTTATTTACTCTTCAATATGGCTTAAGGAGCACAGAAATGCAACCTCAAGAACATTTCGGGAACCGAATCAGCAAGTTTCGAACAGAACCAGCCCAGCTGAAAGAAGTTCAATGGTGTCCCATTTTTTTTTCTCCAAATGGAAATATTCCCCATATTTTGTCCAAAGACCGAATATAAACTGCAAGGAAACATACCAAAAGCTCAGAAGCACCAAGGACTCCAAGCCAAATAAAATGACAATGATGAAGAGACCTTGACGTAAAGCAATTTTGCTCCAATTCCCTGCATGATCGACAAATTTTTAAAAAAAAGGCGTCCTCCTTCCCAACTCACCGATGCCAAAGTTTTTGGGCCTCTTCTCAAAGAGGGGGTTCACCACCTTCTTGGCCTCCTGCTTCTTGACCACAGCAGGGGCTGGAGCCACCTTCTTCCCTTTGGCCTTCTTCCCTTTGGGCTGCAAAAAGTGAAGCGCAAGTTAAAATCTGGATCATTTTCATCTACCGCCAAATCTGTAAATGCAAACGTCTCCCACACACCGACTGATCCCAAACTGGAGATCAAACTAGGCGCTGGATTAGAACTCCCAACATCCCAGCCAGGCTGCTCAAATAAGACAATGCTGCAATGAGAACCCACTTACAAAATATCAATTTTTAACTCGATTTTAGTGTCATGGACCAGCATAAAACTATTAACCTCACCCAATTTAAGACCTAAGCTCTATAAATCGCCAAACTTGGCTGGCTTTTTAAGGCTTGCGGATTCAATTCCTCCCAGAATTTCCCAGCTAGCTTAGTAGTAACACACGCCATGCTGGTTGGGGAATTCTGGGAATTGAAGTCCACCATGTCTTAAAATTGGAAGATCCCTGCTCTATTAAATCAAGACGGGCACCAGGGACTGTTAACCTAATTCAGGGGATCTCCAATCTTAGCATCTTTTCAGACAAGGGGACTTCAACTCCCAGAATTCCTCCGATCAGCAAGGCTGGCTTAGGAATTCTGGGTGTTGAAGTCCACAAGCCTTAAATGTTCCCTAGGTTAGAGACTCCCGGCCTAATTCATTGCTCCGGCTCCCCAATGGACCGATGCTATTTCGGCCATATCGAAATTCTTCTTTCAGCCCATCGATCTTTGCAAAAAAAGAACAACAACCCAGCGAGGCCTAAACTCCAGCTCACCCCAAGACCGGCTTCCCGTCATTTTCCCCTCCCAATAGAAGCGGCCTCCGGTTCGGCGGGGTCCTTGGCTCCCCGATGCGCGGTAAAGGCCCCCAAGTCGGGCCTCCGATGGGCGGATGGCACCGGATTGGAAGATCCCCCCTTTCCACCGGTAGACCCAACACGTCGCAGCGACTCACCATCTTGGCTGGAAGAAGAAAAAGAGAGAGCGGTGCCTTGTGGGTAGTATATCACAAGTCACGCTGGTTCTCGCGAGAGGTTCGCCGCTCAATCCCGCGGGAAGACGCGGAAGGGGAAGACCGGTCTCAGCCGATTTTTTTGTTTTTTTTTCTTCACCATAGAGACGATACGCGACTATCGGGCTTCTGCACGCTCCTAGAGAGTCCTTGCGCAACTGAATACAACAGGAAGCGTGTCTCCCTTCCCCAAGCGACCAATCAGCTTTCAGGATTCAGACAATCATTGAAAAAAAAGGGGAAAAAACTCCCTTTTTCGGATTATAAATGCTGGATTAAGGAGTGGGAGTGAAAAGGGTGGATGTTGATAAGGTGAGAACGTCCATTTTTAAGTAATTGCATTGCTGTCCCAAACCACTTTTGCAATAGTTTTATCTCTGGTGGTCTTTGAAATGTCTGGAGCAAGGCTCTAGTCCTCATTAGCCTCATTCTCACAGTGCCCTTCCTCCTTCCTTTATGGGGACCCAGTAGATTTAAGATGGAGGTGACAATTACACAGTAACTGTCTTGTTACACAGTAACAAGAGTTGGAAGGGACCTTGGAGGTCATCTAGTCCAACCCCCTTGCTCACACAGGAGACCCTATGCTAGGGTTTATTTGTTGTGGGAATTGCAGCTTTGCTTCCAGATCTGCCCCCCACTCTGCTTAGTTAAATAGATATGGAATTTATATTGTTTTCTGACATTTGATTCTCGGCTTCTCAATCTTGATTATTTGCTTCCTATTTATTTATATCAGAAAAATCCCATCAGTTTTGGTGGTTGTTGTTGTTTTTTTGGACTATTTATGGCTTCTTTTTAATACTGATGTGCCTGCAGGCAAATGTGCGGCTTGGGAATAACATTGACCCAAAAGGTGCAAATTTTAACCCTGAAAACCGCAATGGAATGTTTATCAGCAATATTTCTTTTCTTTTTTTTTAATGGTTTTAGATTTGGGTGTTGTTGTTGGTTTTTTTAATGCATTTTTCTCCGGATTTGTTATTTGTGATGCCGTTTCTTGGTCCCTTCCTCTCCTTAGCCATGTCGCAGCAACGGGTCCTACCCCAAAGTAAAGAAACCCTGCTCCAGTCCTACAACAAGCGTCTGAAAGATGATGTCAAATCCATCATGGACAACTTTACAGAAATCATCAAGTCTGCAAAGGTAGGTATGTCACCTCCTAACCCTTCACTTCCTTCCAACCAACCTGTAATCGCCTTTGGCTGATAATATTCCATTCCAAATAGAAAATGTTCAGTTAAACATCCACGCGGCAAGACAAGGTAATTATTCCGGCAGGGTCAACAAACAAGGAATTCCAGACAAGAAATAACACGGCAGTAAATCCAAACAGTTGGGAGGATGCCAGAAACTCAACGTTTCTGCCCCTCCCACTTGTCTCTCCTTTAAACTCCATCCCCAGGTGTGCCTTGTGAAGGCAATCGGGGCCTTGTCCTCCCTCGTAATTCACGCAACCCACATTGCTCTCTTCTCCGTTCTTCCCTGCGCTGCCTAGGATAAGGAGGGGAGTGGGCCTTGCTCTTCATCTTCATCTCCCTTCTCCCTTGTTATACCTCTCCTCTCCTGACTTTGCTCTTCCCCAGTTTCTTCCACAGCCAATAAAGGAGGCATGATAATTATAATTACACAGGGCAAAGAAATAGAGGAACAGATTTTTATTAGAGCGGGTGGGGGGGGAAATGCTTGGCAGCTTTTCAAATCACACGCAGGCGGTTTGACTTTTTGTGCCTGCTTCCTTCTCAGGTTGAAGAAGAAACCCAAGTGTCTCGCGCGACCCAAGGCGAACAGGATAACTACGAGATGCACGTCAGAGCGGCGAATATTGTGAGTGGATTAGAGCCGAGATATTCTGCAGATGATTCTGCTCGCAGATGAGTTGCAAACCTGCCTTTAATTAATTTAACTTTATGCATATACATGTAATCAATCGATTTAATTACATTGATGATTGAAAAATGTTGGCGTTGCCATCCACCCACCCTCACAAACAGGGTTTTAATTCTATCCCACCAGAGAGCGGGAAGGAAATCATCCCTGACCAAAATTGCTAATAATTTGGCCATGTTTTCAAACACAGTGGCACCTCTTTACTCCATCGTGAATTGATGGAAGTGGAAGTGTGATGAATACCCAAAATGAATTTGTCCCATGAGGGATAATGTAGTGAGTCGCAAGGCAGCCAACACTGACAAATTCCAGCTTGTGCGTTGAAACAAATAATGAGTACCGAGATAAAATGTTTGTGTAAAAATCCGATGAGTTTCAAAGCATTTGAGTGCCAAGGTACCATTGTATGTGGATTTTTCCGTCAGGTCCGAGCTGGGGAATCCCTCATGAAGCTGGTGTCCGATCTGAAGCAATTCTTAATCCTTAATGACTTTCCTTCGGTTAACGAAGCCATCAACCAACGCAGCCAGCAGTTGCGGGCGCTGCAGGAGGAATGCGACAAGAAACTGATTGCGCTGCGGGATGAAATCTCCGTCGACCTCTACGAACTGGAAGAGGAGTATTACTCTTCCAGGTACAATTAAATCCACGGAGAAATATCTCGGGATAACCAAACCGTGGCCTTTTTTTTTTAAAAAAAATATTATTTTGGTGACCTTGGAGACAGAAGTTGCGTTCTGAAACTTTTTAAAACTCTTTGTTTTGTTGTTTTAGAAAACCTGTGCTTTTAAATATTTCCCGGGGTGATTTTGCCCGTCCTCAATCAAGCCACTCCCTGTTTCCTTGTTTGCAATTTTTGAAGAAGGGAAACGCTGCATCACAATTTTGCAGTTTGGGATTCAAACGTGGTGGTTTGGTTTCGTCCTTTCCCCCGGGATTTTATTTTATTTAAGAGTTTGACGATGTTCTTCGTTTTTTGTTTTGTAGATCTTTTAATAATATATCCCTTAATGATTGCCGCAGCTTTATTATAAATAAAACTGGCAGGAAGAAAAAAGTAAACTTTGGGCTGGTTTTAATTTTATTTCTTTATTATTTCTTATATATATATATATGCAAGTCTTGGTGTATTCAGGTCTTTTCCCGTGTAAGATTGAGAGTATCTTGGCGACGTTTCGACGAATATATAGGGTTATAGGTTAGGGTTATATATATATATATATATATATATAACCCACAGCTTGTCTGATTGTCCCCTTATTTCTCCTCCTGTCTCTTATGCTTAGCTTGTGCCTGTCCTTTTGGCCATTTATCTGCAATCTTTTGCAATTTCTGTTGGCTTCCGAGCATGGGGAAGGAAAGAGGAACCAAAGACCACTGGTTTTTTTCCCCCCTTTGAAATCTCCCCAGCTGCGATCCCTTTTTTCTGACCGGCAAGTCAACGTGGGAAGCCCGATTCGCTTAATAATTCCGTTATTAATTGAACAGCTGCAATGATTCCCTTAATAGCGGTGTCAAGGGAGGTCGTAAAAATGAGGCAACGTTCACTTAACGCTTAGCAACAGAAATCCTGGTCTGCATGGTCCTGAATCCATGAATATATATTATCTAATATATATATATATTATATTATATTATATTACCGTATATAATATTATATATAAAGAACCCCAGCCTAAACCTGGTTCTGAAGGGGGAACCCCGCAATTGGTTGCTAATGCTTTTCTCAAAGATGTTGCTGTTTTCGTAACGCCTTTGCTTCTCTCTCGCTTTCTTCTTTTCCCCTCCTGCCTCTCTCTGTCTCTTTCCTCGCTGCCTTAACGGGCGTCTCGTTCCGCCAAGCTACGGCGTCTGCGATGCCAGCCACCTCTCGCTTTCCGAAGCCTACGGGAGACAGGAACCGGCGGGCTCGCCTCTGGAAAACCTCGTCACCTCCTTGGCCAGCGCGATGGAGCAGAACCTTCCCGCCCCGCAGGCCTCGGGGCCTTTGCACCCGCACATCAACGGGCACGGAGTGGGCGCCCCTGAGCATCCTTAAAAGGGATTCTCTTCCCCCCCCCCTCCTCCACCTCGCGCTCCATGCAGGTGGCATTTCGACAATAAACTTCAGCAACCGAAATTCGTAAGCCGAGGGGGCTACCTGTATGTGCGATGGTGGTTTACTTGGTGTTTTCATTCCTTGATTTATAACAGTTCATGTAGTGACCAAAGTTATAACGGTAGTGGGGAAAAATGGGACTTAGAACCGTGTTTCACGCTTGACGATCGTTGCAGTCTCCCTGTGGTCAAAATTCAGGCGCTTGTCATCTGGTTCATATTTACGACGGTCGTAGCATCCCGGGGTCACGGGAATCCCCTTTTGAGACCCCACCTCAAGTCCATGGGGAAGCCATTCGGTTAAAAAAACGGGATACGAACTTCACGGCTGCAGCGCTTCATTTTCCGAACGGTGGCAAGACGGATCGTAAAACGGAGCGAAACTCACTCAACTACTGTCTCGCTTAACAGCGGAAACTTTGTGCTCCATCGTAAGTCGAGGACTTACCTGTAGAAGCTGTCTCCTTGTCCTGGGTTTGCAACGCTGTTTTCGATATTCGGGAAAGCTTTTGTTGTTGTTTTCCTTCGAGAAGATATTTAACATCATAACCCAGAGATGGTTTGTTTTTGTAAATTTTGTATTGCTTTTCTTTATACACATACAAATAGAAAAAAACATACTTTCTCCATCAGCAGTGTGTCGTCTGGTTATACACCTCTTATCTTACACATATTTATGTTATATTTTTATCTTCTTAACTTTCAATTCCAAACTCTTTTCTTCTCTCCATTTATAAAACATCTCCCCAATCGTATAGTATTCTATCTGGTCTTTATCTCGAATTGCTAACGCTAAATCTAT
>JANHFT010004265.1:44080-68813 GCA_032467955.1 Pseudoxenodon macrops | reverse complement strand
TGTGGGAAAGGCAAGAAGATTTCAATCCTCTTTTTTTAGTTCTGTTCTGGTGGTCTTCAAACCCCATCTGTTGCTTGCTTCTTTTCCCTTTTAAGCATTCGAATGGTTAGTTAGGTGCTTACAATCTCATCAGGACCTCCCAGTATTGTAAGATAAAGTTTTATGCAACTATTCTGTCTGTTATTTGGCTACATACAACCGAACACTTCCCAGCAGCGGGTGTACTATTTAATTAAGAATCATAGCAGTAGCTCACTAATGGAAAAGTATTTTGAGGTACCATTTTTCCTTCTCTTCACCATTTCTGTGCTAGGTAGATATTTTTCTTGTAACCGACTGGGCCACAGATGTCCCATATTCCCCAAAACTCTGAATCAAAAATTAATCCACTGATCCCCAATGATAAAGGCAACCTTATAAAACAGGGGTGGGCCTTTGATTATGCAATTGTGACTGCCATGGTTGGTTTTTTTTTAACTTTCCCTTCCCACAGACACCCCTGGTGTCAGTCAACTGATCAGGGACATTTAATCCCTCCACAGATTATTACTTATCTGCCTCCAGTGAAGATATGGAAATATACAAATATACAGCTCTAAACAAATAGTTTCAAGGGGTTTTAATGTATTCTTATCACGAAGAAAAAGCTTATGTACCCTGTATACCATATGAATGTGTGAGATTTTAAATGAACCACAAGAATTATGATCTTTTCAGCCTGTAAGGAAGAAAGAATATAATTATACATCAAGCCTAGCAATGAACCAATTAATAGTTAAAAGGGGATTTATACTTTAAGTTAATTTGGTTCTGAATTCTGGGGCATTCTATGTTAAGAAACGCCGTGTTTGAAGATTAATTATGCTTGTCTAAGATGAAGGTACTGATTTCAAATGCCTTAGCATGTTGTTAGACTGTGGTGGGGTAAGGCAAAGGAGCGTGGTACATTTCAAGTCTGAGCAATGTTGAAATACATGATTAAAGCAAGTTCTGAAGCTCCTAAGTACCAGACTGTGATAATCTTTTGGGCTACATTGTGTGATTCCAAATTAATTTCTTAAAAAGAAAGGGAATGTTTAATCAGCAGAAAGAGTGAAATGTAAAAGCAAATTCAGAAAAGGATTTTCAGAGGCATCCATGTGGAAATTCATGTCTTCATTTTCAACTTTAATAATTAATTCACTGGGTCAATTTCATTCAGCTAATTGTATTTTGAATTTGACAATACTTAGGACTTCTAGGGTTGCAGTATGTGAAAATTGTTTCATTCAAACATTGTTCAAAGGAAAATGATTTGAGGGGTAGCATTCTAGGTGATATCAGGTTCATAGCTACAAAGCTAACTGAGGAATGTGCATTAAATGATCTGTTTTTCATGTTTCTACGCATTCATCCTCTTTGGCTTCCCACACTTTAATTAATCCCAAGGAAATCCATCATAAGAAAACTGTTCTCGTGACTCCTTTTTCCTATCAACCAGGGAGGTTGACAAGTAATCAAGAGACTTGTCACTGGAAACTATGGCACTAAAACCTTCTGCAATCCAACAACAAAAAAGGAAACACAGAAGTAGCACCAAAAGGAATTTGAAAGAATCTTGGAGATGAGGGAAGGGAGGAAAAAGCCTTTCTCCCTGAAAGACAGCTTTGGGTATAGTATTAGAATTCTTTTATTTAGCTCAAAATGGTTCTTCGCTCACCAAATTGTGTAAATATGTATATTTATCAGATAGCTGGTTGAGTGTGTGGAAAAAGGATGATTCCACTAGCTGGAATGGAGTTTCACTTGTGGGCAAATTGCAAATCAGCTATAGATGGCAATGCCATCAAATATTCCCAGGAGATATTCACAGCAATTTTCAACTCACTTACAAAAAACCCTTAAGGTTTGTGAAAATTATTTTTCCCAAACTCTTCCTTGCATAAACAAGGAATTGCAAGCTAAAGCAGCTTGTATACATATACCCATGTATGCACACACACAACTCTGATTTCCACACAGGCTTTACTGCTGCTCAGTAAAGTATGTATCACAATGATAGTTTGCAATGTGCACAAATGCTTTGCAGTACTGTAGAGAAATCAGCAGACTGAGCCTATGGAGAGATAGGCACATTAAATCTTCAACTGGGCCCCAGTACCTTAACTGTGCATTACATCCATTTAACAGAATAACAGAGTTGGAAGGGACCCTGGAGGTCTAGTGCAAACCCCCTGCTCAAGCAGGAAATCCTATACCATTTCAGACAAATGTTGTCCAATTTTTTCTTAAAAACCTCCAGTGCTGAAGCACCTACAACTTCTGGAGGCAAATTGTTTCCCTGATTAATTGTTCTAGCTGCCAGGAAATTTCTCCTTAATTCTAGGTTGGTTCTCTCCTTGATTAGTTCCCACCCATTGCTTCTTATCCTATCTTCTTGATGTTTTGGAAAATAGGCTGACCCTCTCTTCTTTGTGGCATCCCCTTAGATATTGAAACATGCTATCCTTCTACTCCTACTCTTGTTTACATTAAATTAGATATACCCAATTTCCACAACCGTTCTTCATATGTTTTAGTCTCCAGTCCCCCTAATCATCTTCGTTGCTCTTCTCTGCACTCTTTCTATAGTCTCAACATCTTTTTTTATATTGGGGTGAGTAAAATTGGATTCCATATCCCAAGTGGGATCTTACCAAGGCATTATAATGTGGTATTAACACTTCACATTCAAAGTTACAGTAACATTGAAAAAATGGTCTTGCATCCAGTTTTCAAAGTGTGGACACGTTATGGGCAATTTGGGTGCTTGGCAACCAGCTCACACTTATGGCAGATGCAGCATCTCAGTCATGTGATTGCCATTTGCAACTGACAACTTTTTAAAAAACATTAAATACACAATACAGTGAAGGACATTCCTAGAGGAATGAAATATCCTAGGAAATATTAAAAAGACAGAATATTATATTTCCCTGGATGACAGAAAAGGAGAAACATGTTTTAAAGACAAAGTAGCTTCCTGCAGCTCTCTGCAACCCCCCCACCCCACTTCAGCTCCAGGGTGATGGGATTAAGTCATGGCCCTCAGGACATGATAGGATGATCACTCTACCCATCTTGCAACATCCCACATTGCACCTAGGGAGCTTGCATCACCAGCAAGGCTCAACCAAGCCTGACAAGACAGCCTACAAAGTTAGCTAAGACCCCTGCCCAGGGGTGTGTTCTAACTTACCTCGCCGCCAGTTCGCTTCCTCCCGCGAGGTGCAACCATGTTATTATACAACTTCCCAAACTGGTTTAATTATGGAACCAGATTAAGTGTTGTGTATCTAGCCAGAAGTGTTATTATAAGGATGTTCTATTTGTCCTTGAGTATGGTAAATGGAATAATAGACTTAAATTACAGATAAATAAATCCTGATTGAATGTTAAGAACAATGTCTTAATGATCTTATCTTAACGATTAGGAAGTGGAACCAAGAATCTATTCAAATATCTATAAGGAATATTTTAAGCTTGATTCCTGCACTGAACCAGGGATTAAATTAATGTCTTAAATGGACTTTCCAAATCTGTAATTCTATGAAACAGAGAAAGCTTGAGGAGTGTCAGGATATCAAAGGATGTGCTTGCAATGTCCAGTTCTGTTACTAAAAAATAATAACCGGAGCCAGCAAATATACCACAGTAATGTGACACCTTGTTTTTTCAATTCTACATCCATCATTCTGAGCCCCAACTACTTTTACTAGAAGATCTCAGGGATATGACAAGAAAAAAAAGGATATCTTGAAAGCCAGCCTCTTCCAAATGCTTGACTACATTCCATGTAACTCCTAGTCAGTATGCCAAGCATTCAAACCATAAAATTTACAGACCTTTCTTTAAAGATGCCACAACTTAGAGAACAAAATGAGAGCTCAATGCTTGAAACAATAAAATAAATCAGTGGGTCTCTTTTTTCTGTTCAGAAAGATGTCTGAAGTAGTTTCTGTAGAGCAGAAGGTCACAATCTTTCAGCCAGGAAAGTTTCCTCATCATTATTGCCAAATCATGAGTTACTGAATCATGCTTGTCTGTGAATTCATCTTCTTCCAACTCCTCTTCTCTCTGGTCTTTTTGATCCTTTGGCTGATGGAGGGAGGGACTCTTCCTCAGAACCCTCTGACTATGCCATTCTCTTTCATGCCAGACAATAAAGAGCTTTCTGTGCTTCCCCATTTTACTTTCCTGTTAGATCTTCCTTTTAAAGTTCTTAGCGCTTCCTTAGCCAGCTATGTTTTCCTAAGGATTTACTCTTCCACTGTTCCCAAATTGAACTGATGTTCGGATTTGGGCAAATGGAATTTCTGGGGAATTTTCATTTCAGCTAAATGTTAAAAAAAATAGTGCTGGGAGTATCAGGGAAACATTTGCATGTATCTTATCTGTGTATGCTATAAACTATTAACTGGTAATGGTTTGTTATTATTTGACAGTGCTCAATGTCCCAAGAAAAAGATAGGAGGTAATTCCAGAAATACTTCTTCACAAGAAGTAATGAACAGATTGAACTGGATGACAGAAGACACTGGGATGGCCCTCAGCTTGAGATGTTTTGAAAGAGTTCAAATAAATGCCAAGTGGATATCAGAAGCTATTGAGCAGGACACAAAGTTATGTTCTATAGAATTATTCATTACTACCGGTAGGTAATAAGACTGGACAAGAACAGTTGCTCTAATAACCTGCCTTCCAGAGTCCAATGTCTGGTTTCACACAACATAGAGAACCAACTCCAAAGAACGGTAAGGTTTAACAAAAGTTTAGCGAAAGCCACTATGTACTGATTCAATACAACTCTGTTCTTTAAGGATAATAGATCTTGCAGAAACCGAGCAACACCATTATCTACAATGCCGTGGTGTTTTACTACTGGTTCGGTGGGCGTGGCTTGGTGGGCGTGGTGTGGCTTGGTGGGCGTGGCTTGGTGGGCGTGGCAGGGGACAGATACTGCAAAGTCTCCATTCCCTCCCCACTCCTGGGGGAAGGATATTGCAAAATCTCCATTCCCACCCCACTCTGGGGCCAGCCAGAGTGGTATTTGCTGGTTCTCTGAACTACTCAAAATTTCTGCTACTGGTTCTCCAAACTACTCAAAATTTCCGCTACTGGTTCTGTAGAACCTGTCAGAACCTGCTGGATTTAACCCCTGGAATTCCAAATATCTTCTTTCATGGATAACTATTTGGCGATCATTAACTGATCATGCTTTGAAATCCAGTAGAAAATTAAAAAGTCTAACCATTTATCAATATTCCTTGTTACGCAAGGAAAATATAACTGTTCCTCTTTATAAATTATTTGCACTGCATTCAGATAACTTGACTAAAATAAATTAGGTATTCAAAGAATGCCCTTCTACTAAATGGATGAATTACATTTTTGGAAAAGCTGCTAATGACTATAATAATAAATCAGTGGAACCATAGAACAATTCAATTCTTTAGCTCTCTTATAAATTGCTAATGTTGCATGATACTATTTACACAATTTCATATATTCCATTATTGTCCATCTATTTTATCCCTGTTTAGTTTTTCATTCATGATTGGTAATGCATGCACTAACTTTCATGTTGAATGTGCTTATATTGATTATTGGCGTATTTTATCTATTTAATCCTAAACTCTATTCATTTACAGCTACTCTGTTTTTCACAATCAGCTTGTAATCCATAAAACAGCATAGCTACTGTAGCCAAACAAAAGCATTATATGGCTGCTCATCTCACAAAAAGTGATTCTGGGTGGTGTATAACAATTAATTAAAACAATAAATATATAAAAAGCATCATCGTTAAAATAAAAAATGTTAAAAAAAACCACAAGGCATAAGAGAGAGTAGATGTTAACCGTTATAGTAGAGCCATCTTAGAGTCATAATTTCTCCCATTTGTGAATCAGACTAAACTACATGTTTTTCAGGAATTACTCCTGATGGCATGCACATAAAACCAGAATGATAAATGTAAGTAACACCATTAACAAGTAATGGCAAAAGCAATCAAAGAACTTTAAAAAAATAATCTGCCATCCATTATAATCTTGAATTAGTTTTTAGGCTTTTTCTATGCAGAAGGGGGACTACTTTAAATAACCAATTAAACCATCCAAGGTTACAAAAAAAACTGAAGCACTGAATAATGACTTGTCAGTAAGATCAAATTAAGCCAGTTGTTTTTGCTTTCCATAGAAAAGTGCTAGCATTATTTACTCTTCAACAGAATATAGATATGAGGAGCATTTTTTTTTAGTATTGGGGTAAACTGCCATGAGAGTGTTTTCACTGTTTATGAAAATGATATCAGCATATCTGCCCAGAGTTGATGCAACTAAGTAAAGTTATAATTCTTCTGTATTTAGTGCAAATTTTTGGAGATGTTAAAAAGTTAGAGCCAAAAAGAAACAAAAACAATTGTCTATATCCTTGAAGGACTTCTGCATTTTTAACCAGCTTTCACTTAATCTGTGGCATTTAAAAATATTATATAAGTATGATCTAAAATAAATGCTACTGGGCAAAATATGGTTCTTCCTTTATAGGATTGTTTGATAAAACATTCCTTTAAAAAGTTATACATTCAAGAATTTCTTACTTTTGCAATTTGAAATGGTGTCAAGTAGTGATGATTATATTGACTAGTCTAACAATTATCAGTTGTAATTATTGTCATATGCAGGTCTTGGCATTTTGAAAACAGCATTGCAAAATTAACCCTCTCTTGCAGTATTCACTTACCTTCACTACCGGTTCAGAAATGTGAGTGCTTGCATGTGCCACTTCTGAAAATGCGTAGAAAGTGACTTCCGGTTTGCCCATAGGGCCGTTTTTCATCCTCCGGAGGCTTCAGGAGGCTCCCCCGAAACCCCCGGAGGATTTAAAATGGCCCAGCAGGCAAATTGAAGTCACTTCCGGTTTGCCTGTTGGGCGGGTTTTTTACCCTCCGGAGCTTCAAGACGCTTTCTGAAGCCTCCGGATGATAAAAATGCCCCCACAAGCACCGGAAGTCCATTCCCGAACTTCCGGTTTGTCCATAGGGTCATTTTTCGCATTCAGGAAGCTTCCCTGAAACCTCCAAAGGGTGAAAAACAGCTCAACGGTCCTGTTGGGCCGTTTTTCACCCTCTGAAATTCAGAAGCCTCCTGAATTATCTGGAGGGCAAAAGACAGCCCAATGGGGGGGGCATGCACAGTGCAGTGTGCATGGGGGTGCGTGTTGGCACGTGTGCGCGCACGCCACCATTTTTGGCACGCAAGAGGAAAAAGGTTTGCCATCACTACTATATTTGAAGGGCAAAGGAAGTTTTATTAAAGTAAAAATATAATCCAAAACCCCCACTCCCAAGAGCTCTTTATTCACAGCATTTTTTCCCCAAGCAAACACAAGTAAATAAAAAGACCACTTTGCGAGAAGTGAGGGCAAAACCATCCCTCAGATTAATTGGAAAAACCAGAAAGGAGATTAAAGAGCAATTTGGAAAGTAGAAGGAATGCTTATGAAGTTATTAGATATCATCTAGATACAATGAGGTTTCTGAATTCTCACGCTGTTACTATAAGTATAGTTCTATTTGCTCTACATCTTGAAACGCCTTCCTAAAATGCCAGGTGACAATGTACATATTTACCCTAGATTTTCTGCTAACATTTATTTAGTGGCTCCCAGTTTCCTTTGCCAAACCTGGCTAGTTACGTTATCTATTTATTCAAAACAAATAGCTGAGACAACTTCATATGCTAAGATAGTAGAGTATGAAGCCACATTTATAACTGCCTTGTTTGATATATCTCAGTTTTTCTATTAAGATCCCTAGAAATATTCAGTTATACATTCTTTGGGGAATTGAATTTTGAAATTCAATTCTGAGCTCGCTTAAGTATCCTTGTGTATGCATCAGCAATTCTTTTCACAACTTTGTACCCTCTTTAAAGATATATAAAAAAACCTGACATTAATGTCAGATTAGTATGCCATCAGAGATACGTGCTTGCATAAGAGATTCTATTATTCCATATTCTACTATTTGCACCAGATTTGACCATGATAAGGAATACTCTCATTGTTTTTATCTTAATTTTTTCTGATTAATGTGCAAATAAGAAAAAGTTGAATGTATATGAACCAGGGGTAAAAATCCCTACCGGCTCAGAAATGTGCACACTCAGTGGGTGGGTGGTGCGCACACTCATTTTGCTCGCATGTGCCAATGTGTGCATGCGCAAAGCTTTCTGTGCACGTCCAAAGCCGTCTGCGCATGCACAGATGGTTACAACTGGGCCGAAACGACGGCTGGGTGACTGAGGGGGGGCTCAAGCAGCCTCTGCTACCAGCTCGCCGAGGCATCCACCACCAGCCGGTGAGAGGTGGCTGCATTACACCCCTGACCTCTTTTTAAAAAATCATTTTCTATCACTCCTCTTTCAGGGTGTGATTTATTGCATTAAATTGGATCTTGCCAAAACTCAATTTGGGATAAATTTAGCACATGTTTGTTAAAGCTGTTCAACATGCAGCAGAAAATTTATTGATCTAATCTTATCTTGCTCAACAGTTATCTAGTTACAATTTAAATAATTTTTCTTTCAATCAAAAGAGAGCCACAGTTCTATTGAAGTGCAAACTACTGTGACTATATTTAGATTAAATTAATTCAAGGTTGTGATATTAAATACATGCAATACAGTTTAATACTGATTTGATAGGTTATGATGAATGAAACTATGTATGTTTGTATGTTTGTTCTTTGTTTAAATAACAGTTTTTAGCTTGTACTTCAAAATACATGCTTCACATTTCAGTAATTTACTTTTGCAAGCCAGAAAATTGACTGCACCAAGATCAGAATTGTAGTCATACATATGTGAATAGCAAATCAGCAATTTTCAAACTTAGGATCTGTTTGTAACTACTGAGCTATAACACGGCACCTAGTCAGTCTATTTCTTATCTCTTCCTCATGCTATCTAGAAGGTGAAATTATGATGGAGTTAAAAAGAGAGAGGAGGAGGATGACCAAACTTCAATTCTTAATCCTAAAGTGTTTTTGTTGTGTGATGTAGCATTGTTGAAAAGCAATACAGACTAAATATATTAGAAAAAGCTGCATGTTCCCCAGTGTATACCTAATTATTTTTTATGCTAGAATCTTGTGTTTTAGACTGATACGCTTTATTACACCAAAGAGCAGCAGCTTAAAATAACATAAAGATGAAGTAGCCATTAATATAATTTAAAAAGAAACAAATTAAAAAAGATGTGAGTTGAGTACAATAACTGAAGATGATAAATTACAAATTTTACAGTATGTAAGTTCCAATTAAGCCTAATGGCTTGTGACACAATAGTCAAATTTTAGCCACTTTCTTGGAAACATCAGTGAGTAAAAACCACATTTTTCTGTTAGTGATGTTAGTTAGTAAATATTTTGCAGTTAGAGAGGTTATCAGTCCTGCTGTCCAATCTCTTTAATGATACATTGGCCAAACCATGATTATATGAACAGCAATCTCAATTTCAATATCCAAACAGATACATCAACTACTTGCTTATTCTGCTTCTGTAATGGAGATGTTCTTAGAAGAAATCCTTGTTACATTTCCCTATTAACACCATCAAGGAGAAGGCAGCTAGGTGTACCAGAGTGAATACCCTTTACTATGAAAATACAAAAATCTGGAACATATGTTTAGGGGTAGATAAGCTTGAAACAGAAGGGTTGTTAATTTGTGCTCAGTAATAATAGTTGAAAAGGGGCTGGGGTTGGGGTTAAGGATCTAATTTTCTGTAATTATTAATTTGGTGCTTGAAATTATTTCTATTCTCTTAAGGTTTTGATTTTTAAATGTGTGACATTCTTATTTTCCTCCTTAATTTCAATTATTAGAAGATTATTATTAGATTATTATTATTATGATTTTTTTAATTTTACTACAGACTTAAAAATGAATAAATAAAATTTAATATAAAATATATTTATGTGGCATATAGATCTATCTATATACTTGCATTTGTGTATGTATATTTATACACACGCACACCAGAGGTGGGTTCTGAATCTTCTTACTGCCAGTTTGCTCAGGGTCGCGTCTCAAGCGCATGGCAGTCAAAAACGAGCTTCTGCGCATGCAAAATCCAAGATAGCGGCGCCCACGGAGCCACCGACAGAACCGGCTCCGTGACATCATCACAGAGTTACTACCTACTCTATAGAACCGGATAGAACCAGTAGGAACCCACCTCTGATGCGCACACACACAATATAGTCTTGTCTTACGCACAAAACAAGTAGGGTAACTTTTATACCTGTCACTCTCGCGAAATCTTGGAAAAAGACAGTGGCAAACACTTGCAAAATGTTGCCAGGAGAGAAAATTGCCTCGACTTGTCCATACAGTCACCAAAAATCAAGTTTAACTTGAAGATATATATGGTCTGTCTTATTCCTATTTGTAACCGATTCGCTTAAGTGATTTTTAGCCCTGTCAAGTATGTCCTAGTAATAGAAATCCTGAGAAATCCTGATGTAAGTAATCAAGAATTGATTTTGCCATTCGGGCCTACTCAGGTGAACTCTAGGTATTAAATAACCAGTGCAAAAAAATTACAATTTCAATTATCTATTAACACATCAACATTTGCCATGATCACTTGGTTAGCCAAATACCATATTCTTCTTAATTATTTCTAAGCAAGTTGCTCAGCTAGCAGATTTAATATCATTTGTTTGCAAGCGTGCCTTGCAGAAACTAGCCATTGTGAAGAGATTAATTACTGTGATCCACCATAAATCCCACTAGCATTGAAAACTACAGTGCATTCCATTTATGGTGCTGGAAAAATGTTCATAAAATATTCCAGATTCTTACTGAAAAGAAATAATAAGAATTCTGGAAGTATTTGGAATTATCTTATTTTAAATTCAACAATTATGGTATAAATGAGAATGATTTGTTTTATTAAAATGACATCATAACAATTATTCTTAATAAGGTTGTTTATTCATGTTATATATATATACACACAGACAGACACAGATAGATTTATTGATTTATCGCTGAATTTCAAAGTGATTAAAGAAATTTCCAAATATTAAAACTACATGCATAAAAACAGAAATCTGTTGTCCATAAGCAACAGTGACAATTCTTACAGATCCAAAGCTTGGTGGAATAGCTCCACTATGGCCTTCCTTAATACCTACAAAGAGGACACTAAATAAACCATACATATAGAAATTTTAAACTATTTTTACATGACAAATAAATTGGATGAGCCAGTCCCATTCAATCAGATAATTTTTAAGATATCCAGGCAAGCCATGAAGATTGGTTTGTAGGGTAGAAAGTGGTCCCCAGCCTTTCCAGCTTCACGGACCTGGAGCAAGTGGCAGGAGGATGGTTTCGCGGGCGCAACCTAATCTTACGCATACACAAATGGAGCTTTGCATGCTGATCCGCCGCTTGTGCAGCCGAGTTTCCAATGGATTGCAGACTGGTACTAGTCTGTAGACCAGGAGTTGGGGACCCCTGGAGTAGAACATTACTTTAAATTGTATTTGGAAATGTATTGGTATTGAGTGCATTACTTTCAAAATCAATATTACATAGCTGTAATTGTTTTGACTGCCAGAAAGTGGGCTACTGCAATTTGCACCAAATGAAGTTTCTGTTTTTGAAATTGAGTCTTGAAAAACATCCCTGTATAACATACATTGCAATCTATTCTTAAAGTGGTTAAAAGGTTAAAAATAGTGTACATACAAATATTTTGATTAAAGCTTCTCAGATCCTCAGTCTACTGATATGCCAGAACTAGTAATAACTTCAGGACTCCTCCGCTTCATCAGATAACACCAAGGCATTTGGATACATGGTGGTGTGGGGCCAAACAGCATCTCAGGCTCCGTACGCTGGTTTCTAGATTAACTCAGGATAAAATTTTATTTCTGTATATCATTGGGCTCTAGATAGCAAAGTTATAATTGCAGCATCCTAATTTGTCTCAAATTGAAAATTAGATCTATGATATGATTACGCATAGTATATGAATCAAGCCAGATATTACCAGGAACAGATCCATCCTTCCTAAAGTATAAATATTGATGTTCCTCAGCACAAATAACTAGAAATATTACAATAAAAATTGAGCAATAATTCTTGAAGCTCACAAACCTAGCCCACCTTACAGCAAAACAGATAGCAGATCAACAGGAATTCCAACTCTGTAAAGCCTAGCTTCAAATACAGGAAGCCTGTCATCTGTAGCTTATGTTCCCTGGTTAGCGCCATAGTGTCCTATGTGTATCATTACTTCCCTTACTTCCCTGTCCTGGAGTCATGGCTCAGAAGAACTGAAAACCTGGGACAGCATATTTCATACAGAATGATAATTTTTGGTTTCCTAATAAAGTTTAAACACATTTGTTCATCTAGAACTAAGTTGTGGAAGTTCTTTTCATAAATAGAGCTGGGATAACCAATGGCAGTCTTAGTCTAAGGCAAGCCAGCTCCCTGACCGTTGACCAAGAAAAGAAAACTGGCACAAATTGCTGGGTTTTTTAATCCCTTTAAATGGGCAATCACTGCCTCTTCCTTTTGGAAGCTAGACACTCATTGGGTAGGAATGGGAATTTAAGAAATGTACCACCACATACGTTCTTGTTTTCCAGTGATTCCTACATGGCGCCATTACTTCTAGCACATTATCCAAGTACGTTATTAATAAAAATATCTTATTAATAAAAATGATAATGTCAAAATATATGTGGAGCATATGTTCTCTTATAAAGTATTCTCTTTGAAGATAAGAGAATTGAATCTACTTCTAATTCTTCATACTTTTGCTGCTTTCTCCTTTACTTTGCAATAAAATTACATTTTTTACTAAAGAGCCTGCAAGTGATAACTGAAAGCTCCTTGAAGATTTTCCAGTGAGGGGTGGATGAACTGTAAAATAATTTCAAAAACTTGCAGTCTTCATAAAGCTCATAAGAGTTTTCTTGCAATGAAGCAGGGCCCTGAATTACAGATAGAACTTGACTTTCAACCACAATTGGGCCCAAATGTTTATTGCTAATTAAGGCAGTGCTTATGTAGTTTTGCACCATTTTATGACCTATTTTGCCACAGTTGTTAAGCAAATCACTGCAATTGTTAAATGAATCATGCAGTCATTAAGTGTATCTGGCTTCTTCCATTGACTTTGCTTATCAGAAGCAGGTTACAAATGATGATCACATGACCCTGGGACAGCACAACTGTCATGAATCCCAGCACAAGTGGATGAGGCTAGATTTTGAATGGGAAGTCAATGATTCATGGACATGCAGCAGTTGCAGGATAAGATAAGATCTGTATATAGAGTTCCACTAGGCAAACTAGCATAAAAACAAATATTATCCATCCATTTTAATTCCTGGTGATGCTGAAAACTGTGTTGCATATATATATTTCCAATATTGAAAATCTTAACCTTTATCTTTTATCTCCAATTCATTACATTTCAGATTTATTTTACTCCTTTGGTGTGAGTTATTTCATTTTGAATTAGACATGCAATTTTAATGTGGCAAATAAAACCAGTGAGAGGTTTTGGATACTTGTTTTTCCTTTTGAAGAATAGCCCTAACATGTGATTTTTAAAAGAATGATGGTCAAGCCCCCAAATAGAATTATGTAGTATAGATTTGTAATCTTGCATGGCCATTTTGATGTTGGAATACCAAAATATTGCTTTTCTCTCCTATTAAATGGTCTCTTATTTGTTCCTAACTTCCCCTGTTTAACAGCAGACAAACCCAGGGAGCACTGAATGAATCGGATGATCCCGAGACAGGCTGTCTAACTGATAACAAGCCAACTTCTCGTCACTTCTATCCTGTCGCCTTGCTGCTTGTCAGCTCACACTTGCTGGTTGTGTGGCTTATTTTAAGTCTTGCTTTACTATTAGCAAAATATCAGTAAAGTTCACTTCTGTTTGTTGCTTTTTTTAAAGAACAAGAACACTTTAAAATTACACATTGTACTATATTGTACATTTTTGGAGCCTCAGATTAGTTCTTAAGAAGCCAATGTCTTGAACTGCATACATTCTCCTTTTTTGTCCCAGGAATCAAGAAGGCATACTGTGCTCAACTGATATAATATACCGTCTAGCTCTAGCAAATCTTTTCACGTTTCATTAGTTCTAAGACAGCCAATGTACATTAGGGTTTCTTGATCAGATTTGACCTAGTCATGAAATATGATTCACCCCCTTCTAATCAAATTCCAATTTAGGGGATTGTCAGCACTTTATTTTAATTCAGGACAGATTTGCAGGAATAGTTATTTTTCCCAGCATAATATTTGTACTCAGGTGTGAAAATTGCCAAATTCTACTTTACTAGATAGAATCATTCCTTTTAACAGTGCTATATTTGCAGTTTTCATACCAGGAGCCACATAAAATGATTAATTCCTTGTATGAAAATGTAATGATAAAACCTCCAGCATGATTATATATATTTTTTCTGTGGTGATTGGTCAAAACATGTAAGAAGATAGAGGAAAGCATTTGCACATTGACATTTAAAACTAAGTTAAATGCTCTGGGTAAGGTCAAAAGATTAATTTTCAGTGTGCTATTTTCATTATTTCTTGCCAGTAGAGTCCTTCTGTTTTAACAAATAATTTTAGCATTCCTTTTAATTATTTGTTGCATAACTAACTCTTTTTTGTCAAGCCATCTATGGCATACAATAACTTACATTGTGTAACATAATTAACCTGTTTGTAATTGTTGCTTTTGCTGCCTTTTCTTTACAAAATCCGTCTATATTATTTTAAACAAAGTTTTCTTTGCATTTTGTTGGCTCTTGTGAATTTTGTACTATGTATGAATCAGCATCCTTTCTTTGTACAACAGAAAGTTGATTTGGACTCCAAGAAAGCCTTGGTTTTTTTTCTTTCATCATAAACTTAAAAATGAGACAAAGGTGGACCTTTTCTTTGCAAATTTATAGGGCCAGATTTCATTAAAAATGCCTTATTCATGGAACCTGCACACTTATAGTTACATGTAAACATTAACATGTACAAATGAGCGAAAGAAAACCAATCTGAAGAAAAGTAAGATAATTTTTAAAATAAATATATTTCTAATGCTAGAGAATCTTATATCATAAAATATAATATCTAATCAAGCCACAGTGAGAAGAAATATATATATATATATAAATCCCATAACCTACTTTTGAGGGCAATAACTGTATCGGCCTGGCCTTGGATCTAATTCTGTAAGATGTATCATCACTTGTGGAAAATATATTGTAGATTTATCTTTGTTATTTTTACTCCAATTGTTGCTAAAACTCTGCAATGTACAAAATAAAACATATTTATTTATGACTTGTTTCACGAAGTTGTCTTTTTCCCCCCTCTGCACTAGACAAGGATGCCGCATAGAAAATGTCCTGAAGAATATCAAATGCAGAAAGTATGCTTTCAACATGATTCAGCTGATGGCTTTCCCCAAGTACTACCGGCCACCAGAGGGAACATATGGAAAAGCTGACACCTAACCTCTTAGACAAAAATTCCCTTTTGAAAGTTTGCAGATTTACACAACTCCACTCATTAGTTAACGCGCATATGTTTTGTGTGTTTTACAGATTGGGAGGATGCCTTTCAGCAGACATACCTAGGATTTGTTTTATCAAACTGTACCATCACTCAAAAAAACCTTCAGTATATATGGTAGACTGAGCATCCAGACATTGAGTTGTCTCTTCAATAAATACAGAATTTCCATAAAATACGATGTATATCATAGGCTCACTAGAGTTAAAGGTTTGATCCACAGTCCAATAAGGTAAATCATAAGGCTGGACTTAAAATCTAGCTCTTGAGATTGCTTGCTGGAAGGAAGAGCAAAGTCAAGTTGCTACTTTACTGTTATATATAAAATTCATAATAGAATTGGAAGAAAAAAACAATCTTTTATTACTTTGCCTTATTAAATATGTGGAGATATTATCACATTTTCCTGGGTTATTTTTGCAGTTCCATCTATATTTACTTCCAGCTTTTTCTTTTAAGTTAATTCATGTTGGTGGGGCATGTTGCAATCACCCTGGTAAGCAGAACTAGTGTTTCTTAACTAAAAGAGCATTATAACAAAGATGACCGCTAGAAACTATTCTTTGAAAATACTGAAAGCATGAAGGGAAATACTGTAAAGAGCCTTTATTGGTAGCTTAAAAGAATGTTTACATTTGAATAAAAGTTATAGGATTTCAATAATGCTGGGACTGTTAGAATTAAATACTGATCAGAATGAAGGGTTGATTTGTTGACGTTTTCGTTAATCTATTGTAATTCATGCAAGATTAAATTTTATTTTTACATGCTAAAAGGTAAGATTTATTTAGAAATTAATTTGTGAATGTTAATACAGAATTGGAAAAAGTGCCTTTTGTGTAAAATGCAAGGTTAGTGTAAGTTTTTCATTAGACTCATAGCTTTTGCAATGAAAGCTATCATTTATACAAATGGTGCTCTTTAAGAAATTTAGACTGATTTCATGTTTATTATGAAACAGTGACATCTGGCAGTAGAAAATTTGGCCAGGACGTTGAAGTATATCCAATTCAAACATTTAGAATTACTTTGTACAGCCAAAACTTCTATTATCTACAGGCAGCACAATGATACTTCTTGGGGTTTCCAACTGTTCTACATAATAAAAGTTACTAATTTTTACAGAAATAATAACCTGGAAATTGTGACATATCAAACTGCAAGTTGGTTTTCTTCTTTTTCATCTCTTTTTAACCACAGAAGCCAGATCTCTGTGTAGAATATGTCAGAACCATATATTTTAAAACTATATTTAAAAAAGCTTTAGGGGCCTGTAAATCCGTTCCTTTGTAAGAAGTTTGCATGATCCTTTAGGAATCAAAATTGTTTTGAGATACAAGAAATTGGCTTCTCATTCTTTATAGTACCAAAAGTATAGTGTTAAAATGCCATCAGGCATCCCATTTTAATAATATTGAATGATCAGTGAAGTAAGTTTCCTATTCTTTGCTTGCTTTAAATGGGAATGAATAATTGAGTGCGTAGTCAGTTTTTTATTAAAGTAGTACATTCCTGAAACACAGATCCTGTAGCAAAATGTCAAAGCACGTATAAAGAGTAGCTACACATGAAATTTGAATACGAGATCTCATCAAACATTTGCATATAATGCAATGATTTTGGAAGGACTCGTACATGGAAAAAAAAGAATTGAAATAATATAGCAACATATTCTAATAACAAAATGCATTTCTTTCTCAAATGAATAATATGGGGATATGTTTCATATAAATGTGAACAGAAAGCAGTGTCATCTTCCAAGTACTGTAATTTGAAGTGAGCAAAGGCTATTCAGGATTGCTACTATTTAATTACTTCCGCTGGGCAGGTCCTGAAGAATTAACCACTGGAATATGACTTTTCTCCACTTCAGTTTTATAGCACTGACACAAAAACTAAATACAGTTTTTCTAAGATCATCATATGCAACTCATTTTCAAGCAGTTGCTACTATAAATGATGTTTCAAGTATCTTACTTAAGAAAGTATCTTATTTAAAGAAAGATGACAATTTAACTTGTAGAAAGATGAAATATTTTAAGAATTTATTCTCTAGTCCCAGATTTTATGGCAGATGAGAAAGAATTCTATGATAGGCCGGATTAGCTGATGTACAAAACTATCTGTATAGTGCAGTTTAAATTATAGTCCCATGAAAAATGTTAACTGAATTACCTTATATACCTGGCATATTTTATATACATACATACATACATACATACATACATACATACACACACACACACACACACACACACACATACATACATACACACATACATAGCATTTGTCCAAATACTCAGATGAATGCAGAACAGACATAAAAAAATGAAGATGGTGACCATGACTAAAACCTTCCCCTTTGTATGTGTATGCGCAAAAGAGAAAGGGCATCAATTGTGTGATTGCTGCTGCCATCTTGATTTTTTTATTTTACCCACCTCTGCAAACATCCCTGAAAATAATCTGTATTTTTAATACATTTTAATGGTAGTCCAACACACTCATTGTTTTAGAGCATTACGCTGTTTAGAAGAATTTTTTCCCCTATCTACTTTGTGGCATTTTCTTTCATGTTCCTGGAACCATATGAGGTACCATTCATTTTCTGATACCAAATTCCAAAAAAAACCATAATAGGTCTTTTTTGTGAGCAATCATTGATCATGTAGTTTTTTTAAAAAGCAGTTAATTATGACCATTGAAAAATATTGCAAATAAAATACAAGCTCTGATATATGATTCAGTGTCATAGGAAAATGTTTGCTTATAACTGTAATCCACCTAAATCCAAGTCTACGGGTACAATCTTATTTGTATGTACTGCATAAAACTGTTTTTGAAAGTGGTTTTCAAAAGCAGTTTGTGATATATAGCAAGAGAAGTGTGTGAGAAATAAAGAAATGTTTCCTTGGAGCAAAAGTTTAACAAAGTTTATTAGCACATTAATAACCTTCAAGCATGGTCAGAAACTTTACTTGACTGGCTTAGTATACAGTTTCAAAATTATTCCTTGAAAATTATTATTAGTATAGAGTTTCAAAATTATTACCATTACATATGTGCTGTTCACATGAAGAAATGTGAAGAAGCAATGATGAATTTGCCATTAAAACATTCATCATTATTAAGAAGCATATGGAAATGTTTAACTAAATTGTGGAACAACCTGGAAGTATTTTTGGAAGCCTGCTTGATTTTTATTAAATTGGGCCATAGTTTATAAATATTTTGCTTTTATGCATGTCATCTGGTTTTTAAAAAAATCATTTTGCCTATTATTTTAGAAACTGTAAGAATTCACGTGTGTAAGCCATATCCATTGTACATTATGCATGCATGTATTTTTATTTAAATAAAACTCATATTTTCATATTATTGCCTGAGTTTGAATTGTTTCCACTGCCATAAAACAGGCACCATAATGTAAGTGCTTAAGAAGAAATGTGACAATTAAAACAATATACATATATATATAACCGTAATTTATTTGCCTTATTGAAGTAATTTAGATACCAACAGTATGCCATCCAGTGTCACTGTTAGATAACACTATGACACTGAATGGCATACAATGATTAAAACCAACAATAAATCACAGCACCCAAGGTAAACAGTACATCCTAATCATAAAACCATAACACCAGAGCTTGCCTAACCTTTTGGCCAAAACACATGCAGCAAGCTTACAAAAAGCTAAGAAGGTCATTGCCATTCAGATTTCTGATGGGATGCTGTTCCATAAGGCAGGCGCTGTCATAGAGAACACATGGCTCCTGAATCCAATAAGATGGCGCTGTTTAATAAAGGGGGCCTAGAACATGCTGTGGCTTCTACATCTGGTGTGGTGAGCAGAAATAATGGCAGCAAATCAGTACTCCAAAAAGTGTGGCCTTAGGGATTTTTATAGATGTCAGCCAACAGTACCTTAAATTGCTCCCAGAACTTCTTAGGAACCACTGCAGCCCAAATAGCAATGGTATTACGGTGGCATCGTAAGAGATGCCCCAAAATCCCTACATCACTCCATTCTGAACCAAATGCAGCTTCCAAATGCTCTTCAATAACAGCCCCATGTAGAGTGTGGCACAGTAATCCAAATAGGAAGTGATGGCAAGAATCATTCAGAAATGGACACAGCTGGTGCATAACCTGAACCTGAGCAAAGGCCTCCTCTGGATTGTAGTGCTTTGATAAGCCAGTGGAAGCTGCTTTGAGAACTCTTGAGTAAGAGTATAGCAAAAATGATAGGTATGTATTGCTTTTTTGCTCTTTCAGCATTCCCCCATGATAATGGCATGGCAGCAGACCAATATGTTTAATTGTACACTGCCCAGAGTCACTCAATGAGTGAGCTTGATGGCTTCTAAATTATATACAGTATGTATATAATTTGTATGTGTGAAAGAGAGAGAAAGAGAGACTGTCACCATAGTTGTGAATTTAGACACATTTAGTAAACCACAAATTGCAAATAGTCTTCAAATTAGAGTCTAGAAGTCATGTTTGCAAATTATGAACTGTGAGAGTGGGCATGTTGTTGGAGATTATCTGTTTATATATTTATAAGATCTGTATGGCTCTTCACCCAGGCCATAGTGAGAGACAATGAGACCCTTCACTTCATTCCATCAGTTCACAAGTTTTTTTTTAATCTTTTATTGATTTCATTGTGATTTCTTTGTTTGATCTTTGTGAATCAGTGTCATTGAAATTAAGGTGGCATACAAGTTTAATCAATTATTAATCAATATTGAAGCTCATCAACACAGAGCTCACTGTTTTTTTATATGTATTTCTTAGCGGTTCTTGCAATGTTATGAGAAAAGGAAAATTATCCTTAAGAAGCTGTTGAGCTTCTTCTCAATCTTTCCCCTCTTGGAGTTTTTCTTTTTTTTCTCTCTTTTCCTTTCGTTTTATCCAAACAATTTGTAAACATATATAAACATAATTCACTGGCAAGACAAACGAAGCTAAAACAGATGTCTTACCCATGATCCAAATTTTGCAGCAGAGACTGACCTTTCATAAGATAAGATATTGTAGTTACTAGTTACAGTGAAATGTTCTAAAAGCATTCTGATTACGGTTCAAAGACAAGTATCAGCTATTTTATAGATGACTGGTTTTTGGTACCCATATTCATTTGAATCAGTGGAAATTATCTGCAGGATCAGACTTCAACATCAATATCCAGGCATTTAGGGGGTTATGTACAATGCAAGCATGATAAAATGATTTATAACAAGGGAGGCAAGAGGGCAAGTGATAAAACACACACCACAATGTTGGGATCCAAACACTGATCTCTTATCTGCTGAATAGCATGGCTTCAAAAGAAAAGCTTATTCCCACAGATCTTATGTACCCGATACTCAGGCTACTAATGTGTTGGTGTGTATCTCTTGAGATTACCATATAAAAGTTGTTAGAGCTTCTCCTGTAGCTGAGAGGTGTATCAATAGCAGTAAGTGGACCTATAAGTCTAATGTGTAAGGCAAGCCATTTCTCCTTGCCACTAAGAATTGATACATGGTGCTTGGCAAGAAGCATCTCTCACAATTATGAAATATCCTCTCTTTAATATTCATAAAGTGCTTGTGGTTATAAGGCGTATGGTGCGGGGAGGAGCTAACAAAGTTAAACCTAGATGGGAGACTATCCAATGGTGGGGAATTGTGTAGACACAGAGATACACAAAATAAAAATAAAAGCAATTTCAAACTGTTGTTCAAAATTACATTCAGTTTATTTTCATTTCCTGTGGCACATGGTACTACTGTAAGAGCTAATGTTTTAGCTACATGCAAAGTATGTCTCGGTTGTTGTTGTTTTTTAATCTGAACTCCAGCTATAGTAATCTTCTAAATAAAGAAAAAAAAATCAGAGATTGGTTTAAAAAAAGACATGAAATACCAATTTGCATTTATATATTCATGGATATGTTAATGGACACCAGCAGGGAGTATAAGCTGCTGTACTTTCTAGAAACCAACAGGGAAGCACTCTATGTGCAGTAGAGTTCTACTTTGCATTAAACTGAAGTTATGTCAATTTTATGGGCATGTAGACTGGGACTGAGGTTCTTAACACTGTCTGCTCTCTTAAGTCTGTGGAATTTTCTCACTGTGCTCCTGAGGCTTATTTTTAACAGTTAATTTGTTTGGACACCATTAAAAAGAACATTCCTTCTGAATTCTACAATAATAAGGGATTAAACTGTCTATCAAACTCTTCAACAGCAAAGCCTAGACAATAATTTCAGGTCTTGGTGGAAATGAAACACTGACACCTTCAAAGTGTACAGAGAACTACACCTTGGAATGGATTGTTACAGTCAACTCTGAATGCACCTCACTGATTTACTCTGCAAAAGGAATATCTAAATTGTCATCATTCCAGAATTCTGTGGGGAAAAAACTATTTTCCTCCAGAATTGTGAGGAAAAGATTGGTTTTGTTCTATCTGTTGGTCTTTTGTGCTTCTGTTTTAAGAAGCCAGTCTTGATGTTAGAGAGTTATCCAAATCAGTCCTGAAATTCTTCAACAAATATAGATTTCTATATTTTTATATAGATTTTTAGCTAATTATAAATAAGCATTGGCAAAACATTTTGGCAGAATAGTTATCTAAATTATAATTTATCTGAGTAAAATTAACAAAAAGCATTTTTGCTTAGTGCCGAAAAAAATAATGTTTTTTTTCCATTTCTATTCTAGATTGTATAATTTAGGTTTGAGGATTTTAAATGCCTGTAAATTCATTGAACAACATTCATGTTCTGGGTGGGGCTCAGCTAGGCAAACCCCAGGCAGGGAGACTAAGTACTAAGAAGTGGCTTCTTACAGAACTTCTTACCTGTGTCCAGCATCCCTCCAAAAAAGGTTTAATTACCGTAATGCCTGTCGATTGAAGCCATGATTGCTAATTTTATAAACTTTGCAAATATCATAGGAACAATAATAATGAAAGTTTTAAAAAGATCAGCATAGATCCAGAACAAAGGAAAGAAAAATGAAAGAGGGAGTATCCTCTTCCTTCCTTCCTTTTTTGTTTTTTCCCATTACAGCATCAAAATTCCTCTCTATTTAAAAAGTTATATTTTAAATTTCAAAATATTGAATTACCGGTTGTCAGTGACTAGCAGTTTTACATCTGTGATCATATGTATGTAGAACACTTTGGTGCAGCCGTTAATGCATTAGACGGGAGTCTATTGGACTCAATTCTAGCTCCACCTGAGGCACAAACCTGAGTGACTTTGATCCAATTGTAAGAAGAAAGAATAGACAAGAAAAAAAACGTTAAATAGAAAAGTGCAGGAGACTTGACTCTTAAATGTGTATGTGACATAGTATTATACTTTCTAATTTCTAATCGTAATTCTAATTTCTGTACTTTGCTATTACATGTACTGGTATTTGTAATACATGGTACACCTACATATGACACACACATTTATACTTTGCTTGGTAAGAATCGCCCCCAAACAATTTTTATTCATATAGCATGACAGAATTTAAAGGGCACATTGGTCAGTACTGATGTTGTAGTGTTTCTATTTATCATCTGTACTTTATATTAATATACAGAAAGTCATGTAGCTGCTTAATGCTCTTAAACCCAAAATGTATTCTTAATTTATTTGTTTCTATCATCTATAAGTATTAATACTATCTCTTAAATTTGTATTTTCTAATGGAAAATGGGTAGTTCTTTTCTTCTTTTCTCTTCCTTTCTCTCTTCTCTCTTCTGACTTTCTTTCTTCTTTCCTTCCTTCTTTCTTTCCTTTCCTTCCTTTTCCTTTGGCAAGGCAAAGCTTTATGAAATAACTGTATCCTGTAATGCCTGACTGAAAAACTATGGTGTAGGATGGAAGACTAGGAAGACATACTGATTTATAGGCAACAATTAGGTTTTTCTGTGTGGCTATGATGAGAAACTATAGGAGGAAACTCATGCTCTACTGCATCAATCTTCTTGAGGTTTTGGACTGTTCTGAGATCTGCTATAGAAGTTTGTGCTGCTATTCCTGGTAACTCAGTTGTTCATGTTGGAAGCTTCTCTACATACAAAAAAGACGGGAAAATTAATTTTTCAGCAAGATCAGTTTATTATTGGATTACAATTGCTTGCATGCCCAAGCAGTATAGCAAATGGATCTCTGTTATATACAGGAACTTGTGCTATTGAAAACCTTGATGAAATATCAGAGTACCAGAATTTGCTCTATTGCCTGGCCCCTATAAGGCAATAAACCATGCTGCATCAGAGTGGACTTTAGTCATGCTCTAGTAGTTTTTATTTGTTGATTTATTTATTTTAATTACAATAATTATTAGCCCTGGGCTCTTTTAAGGCTTACGTGTCCACAGGAAGCAGTGCAAAATAATTCTTTCATACACAGCACATTACTTTAAAATGTTCACATTAAACACGTAATTATTGTAATGTTCTTCCTCAGTAACCAACTTTAAAAAAATGAGTCAGGAAATTGCTTTAGTATAGGAAGGAGTGCAGAAGTTGTGGCTATAGATCAAGTTAAATGGTAAACACCTTTTGACAGACAATAATGAATCTTAGATGTGACTCCTCATTTTACATAGAGTGCTGAATAAGTTGAAATTGCCAAAACAGCATTGCCAAAAAGGCATTAAGAGTTGTTAATCTAATTTTGCAAATCTTCTTCTCCGGTAACTACTGTACTGTAAACTAGGGCGTACAAAACCTTCACAAGACCAGTTCTCGAACACAACTCATCTGCCTGGAATCCACATTGTATATCAGACATTAATACAATTGAGCGGGTCCAGAGGTCTTTCATGAGAAGAGTACTCCACTCCTCTGCTCACAATAGAATACCTTATGACACCAGGCTGGAAATTCTGATATACGTTATTTAGCCATTCAACCCCCGTGATTGTTCATATCTCAACCAATGAGAACTTAGCATCCAAATATTCCAAGATGACATGGCTTCTCAGACATACAAGATGGTGGCCATCAGAGAATGATAGAAGCCCTAATGTCTGTTTCTGCCTTTGAGCCAAGTATTCCAATTTCAGAAGGTCTCCTTTCTTTCAGATCCT
>JANHFT010004265.1:12464-24403 GCA_032467955.1 Pseudoxenodon macrops | reverse complement strand
AAGGATGCTGCAAAATCTCCATTCCCTCCCCACTCCAGGAGAAGGATACTGCAAAATCTCCATTCCCTCCCCACTCCAGGGGGAAGGATATTGCAAAATCCCCATTCCCTCTGCAGTCCGGGGGGAAGGATACTGCAAAATCTCCATTCTCCGAACTACTCAAAATTTCCGCTACCAGTTCTCCAGAGCCTGTCAGAACCTGCTGGATTTCACCCCTGCTTTAAGCTAATTGCTTAAGGTAGGTTAATTGCTTACCTGGCGCTGGGGGATTGGGGTGTGTGAGATTCACCACCACCTTTGGTGGCGGCTCCACCACCGAGACCTGGAAGATCCTGCGTTCGTGGAGGCCGCAGTAGTGGTGGTGCAGGTGGCATGAGTAGATCCCTTCATCCGCAACCTCCAAAGACGAGATTCTCAGCGAGAAGTCGCCCAGGGCAAAGGCCTTCTCAGTGATGTTCATCTTTTGCCGGAGGAAGAGAGGCCCGTACAAACGGCCCTCGCCGGAGGCATACAGGTCAACGAGCCGATCGGCCCTGTCGTGAGGCACCCCCGGGGGTTGCCTGTCCCAATGGACGACTTGTTGATCCTCTTCCTCATCTCGTCCGGTCCAAATCTGGTTCCGGTTGATGCAAGGAAGTATCACCGCAGTCCCTTTCAGAGCAACAATCACCACTCTCTCTCCATCCCAGTATCTCTGGACTTCCCCGCCTGTAGAAATCACACACAAAAGAATACATTTGGAGGCTCGTGATATGTCAGGGAAATGTGAAATCAGGCAGTTCAAGTGAATATGAAGATTTGTTGCAAATGTAAGCTTTCTACAAAAATCTGAACTACAAAGGGTCAAAGCAAACTGGGAGTAGATAAGACTCGAAGGAATTCAAGGTGGGCTGGACCGAAATCTTTTGTGGGCATGAAGGGACCCCCGACCGATATAGTTGACCTCTCCCTTGGGCTCAGCCTGGTCATCTCCTACAGTGCCAGTTCTCATAGAGAGAGCATTTTTAATAAATAAGTAACAGGATGTCAGGGAGAATGAAAAAGCAAGTATAAAGAAGTGGTGAAATCCTCCGCAGTTTGCTATCGGTTCACTGCCCGTGCATGCATGCTGAGCACGCATGCGCAGTGCACGCCAAACACGCACTGTGCACCACGATTTAGATTCGCTAGAAAGCAGGAACTCCTGAATTTAGCAGAATATAAATCACACGGCACAGCTGATCGTCGGAAATACTGGTTTGTTTGATTTTTTTTACTACCGGTTCGTTTGAACCGGTGCAAACCGGTAGCATTTCACCCCTGGTACAAAGGCAGAATGGATTTTCTTAGTCTTTACAAAACCTAGATCCATCATGGTTTTTCCAGTTCTCTCCACTGATTCTTTGCGTGGGAGTCAAAATTCTGTACATTCCGAAGTTGGCTTTAGACATCAGCCACCCAAGCCAAATTGTCCATTAAGCGGTATCTTGGTTTCCCATCATTGGCTACGTTAGGACAAAACCCAGATGGTGATCATCTGCTTTTCCCCCCACACTTTGCGCAGAAGAACAGAGGGACTATACAAATGGTGTGTTGTAACTTTGACCTAAGTATGAATTGCCACAAAAATATTTAATGAACATCCAGTAAACAAAAATCTGACGAACTCCAGTGCATCAAATGCAAAAAAGAAAAATAAGAGTTCCGATCCCATATCGGCCATGTAGCTGATGAGTCTCTTACTCGTAACTCACAGCTGGACTTACTTCTCAGACTTGCCGTTTAAATAAAATGCACTTTTTAGGAAGTGTCCTGTCTTTCAAATGAGGTGCATCCTACTCCAATATAAGATACATAAACTGCCAATTTTTTCCCCAGCCTTTCCAAAACAGGAAAATTGCAAATTTTAATTTGCTTCTTTTGTATTGAAGCTTTTGGAAAGTTCTTTAAAAATATCCTGCAAATTTTTGTGGGGTGTGTAAGTGGGGATCATTTCCCTCCCCCCCCCAAAAAAACCCCTCTCCTCTACAAATGTCATTGCTTGGTAGGAATCATATCGAGCAAATTTCATTAAGAACACAAAATGTAAGAATTTTCCTGGATCAACCCAAAGAGATCTCATTGGCCCTAAATCCTACATCTACACCAGGATGCACCTTATCATTCTTGACAAATGTATCTTGTATTTTTATGTACACTGAGAACTTATGCACCAAAGACAAATTCCTTGTGTGTCCAATCACACTTGGCCAATAAAGACTTCTCTATTCTAGAGTGGTTTTGACAAGTAAGCAGCAGTCTCTTTAAAGACGCTTCCAGTTAATAATATGATTCTCACATTGTAGACCAAGTTTCAGAACACTTTCAAAAAATATCTCTTAAAACAAGGATCCCCACACCCCCCCAGTCTGTGGATCAGCACCAGTCCAGGGCATGCCAGAAACTGGGCTGCACAAACAAGTGAAGCCTCATCCTCAGGATGCAGGCAGCACATGAAACCACACCCCCTCTGGTCCGGGGGAGGGGGAGGACTTTGTTCCACAGAACAGGTTGGATCCTACTACACAAAAGGTTGGAGGCCGCTGTCCTAGAATACTGCTGTAGTCCATAAACAGTGAAATATGATAAGATACTACTACTGTATATATAGAATTCTGTTTAGCTGTTCTAAAAGGTTGGTAAATTGCAGATTTTAAACTGTCTACAATATATTTTAAGGACTATTCAAATTTCTGAAAAATAAAACATACTCACGGGGTAATTTAAATCTGCAGTATATAAATAGGCATCGATCTAAAAAAAGAAAATCATTATGTAATCAGCGGTTTTAAAGCATGTTTTTCCTCAAAGCATGAGATTAAAAATCATTTAAAAATTGCTCTGCATCTTAAGAGCATTAAGCATCTAGAGAGGATGATTTGGGAACTGTTGAAATTAACAGTAAAATCTATTTTTTCCAAACAATGTTCATAGGATTGTAAAGGGTTTTTATTTCAACAAATCTGCCTTACAATACTTGTAGAATCAAAGTTTAAACATGATTGTGGAAAAAGTATTCTTTGAAAAAGTATATTTTCAAAATTAGAAATGCTTTAAAGTTTAAAATGTCTTCAGAGAATATAAAATAGGAAGATGAAAAAACTAAAATCAGTCATGACAGATACACTCAAATATTGTCAAAAAATAACCCAAAGGTGTTTTTTCAAAAGACAACTGGACTTCCTTTGAAGATGTTTCACTTTTCATCCAAGAGGCTTCTTCAGTTCTGATGGAATGTTGAGAATGGAATAAAAATACTCCTTTGGGACAACCATGATCTGGATGACTGAGAATCTCCAGAGATAGACAAGAAATAAGTGAAAATAGTACCAATATATTGGACTTTTGGTAATGCAGACATTTGTATTCATTTCTATTTTAAGTTACCTCAGAGCTGCCTTTAATCTTTTCCAAGTCCTTTAGCACAGCTTCCAAATAACCGGTGGCTTGTAGTAGATATAAGCTTTTTTGAAACAGAACAGTTAACACAATAAAACTATCAGAATACTTCAATGGTATCATAATAAGAGTAAACAATATTTAAATCATTAACCATAAAAAAACGTGTATGATTGCTAATGGAATTGTATGTTAAGTTCATAATTCATATTCCAGCCCTAGTATTTTCTATATATAATATGCATTTTTCTGAGATGTTTGCTTTCCTCGATAATTGACCATAATATTTCATTTTAAAGAGTGATGCTAGGTTAGCAATAGTGCATCATTCAGCTTCTAAATTGCTTACAATGGGGGTAAGGTGTGTGTGAAAGAAGAGGATATTGGGTACAATGGGGTAATAATTCATCTGAGCTTCTAGGGAAGAACAGCATCAAAAAAATAGTAAGCACTTTTGCACATATTACAAATGTGCATTTTATTATACAATTTATACATTACAGATATCAGTGTGCAAAGTGATGGATACCCAATAGATTTTTAAAAAATGTCAGGACTTTCCTTGACTCACCTCAGAATAAGGTAAAAAACCAGAAATTTATTTTTCAGATTTTCAGGAAACAGAAGAACAGATTTCAGCACAGCATCAGAGACCATGATTCTTTTCTGAAATATTTCTTGCCCCCATACTGGATGAGATTTAACAAGCGGTGAGGAATACAATTCTTATCCTATATGCTGCATGTGTCTAAAAATATTACAAATTTAAACATATTATACAATGTTTATTATATAAATATTACATGATAAAAAAACAAATATCACTTTTATCACTGTGACCATTACTGTAATTCTAATTAATTACTCCCTCTTGGCATTAACCTCTCATTTATTAAGAATCCTCCTGATGCAGAGATTTCAATTTCCAAAATTCTCAGCCAGCATGCTCTTACATTTTCCGGGAACTGAAGTCCACATATCTGGAAGTCACCCTGGTTTGGAAAGCTGCACTAAAGTGTACCTGAAAATTAAATGACAAATACATATTTGTCCATAATAATGTTTTTATCCATGATATATTTCATGATCATGATGACTCAGTTTTGCACCCAAGTCTGAAACATGTAAGATACAAGTACAGGATGGGAAAGGCCTGCTTAGTAATATGTATGAAAGAATCTGGATCAGGGGTAGGTTCCGGATATTTTTACTGCCGGTTTGCTCAGGGTTGCGCTGCATGTGCGTGTGTAAAGTATGTGCGCACGCGCAGCACTAAAATCCAAGATGGCAGTGCTCACAGAGACACCGATGGGACTGGCTCCGTGACATCATCGCCAAGTTACTATCGGTTCTATAGAACCGGATAGAACCAGTAGGAACCCACCTCTGATCTGGATGTCTGGGTTGTCTTCAAGTTAAACATGAGCCACTAGTGTGATACAGGTGCTAAAAAGGCAAATGTTATCTCAGGGAGTACAGTATTAATAAGAAAAGTCCTAGCCCCATTAATTAAAGTATACAAAGCTAAGGTTACCCCTATTCTCTTATATGGAGCAGAGGTTTGGTGTCTATATTCAACCACAGTCCCAGAACAAACACAGTCCCAGCATTTAAGACGTATTTTCGGTGTAGATCCAAGAACATCTGCTGCAGCAGTTAGAGCTGAATTGGGAATTCATACAATTCATGCACTATCCAAACTAAGAGCATATAACTACTGAAGCAAAGGCAATGAAATGGAGACTGATAGACTGCCCAAGTTAGACTGCCCAGGTGCCTACTAGAGCAAATAAAATTACAATCACTAATCTCCTGGATCACCAAATTTTATAAGAAGTTGTGGCCTTCCTGTCTCCTGCATAACAGGAGAACAATTCAAAAAAAGAGCTGCCCAAAGAATTAAGCATATAGAAGCACTAAATGATATAGCTATCCATAGTAAGGTGGGTAACTTGAAGTGGCTGAGCAAATACAAACATACTTTTCAAATAGACAGCTATTTGAAGTTACAACTGCCAAAACACCTTAGGGAGATATTTACGATAGTAAGATTCGAACAGCTTGATACAATGGTCAGATATGGGAGATTCCATTCTATCCCCTACAATGAGCGTCTCTGCATTTGCGTAGCAGCAGAGATAGAAGACCTGGCTCACATCCTATTTGACTGTTGCTTGTATAAGGGGGTGAGAGACAGGCACCTTGGTCCATATACCAAACGAATGACCCATTGGGATCCCCATATCAAAACAACTTACTTTATGTGCAGCCAGAACCTGAATATAACATTTAACACAGCACAGTACTTAAAACAAAATGGTTCGGTTGAGATCTGCATAGGTGGGACTGATTGGGGTAGATTGTAAGGGTGACACCGAAATATAATTTTATTTCATTTTACTCTATTTTATATTTTTATGTATCAAATTATATTGTATCTTATCCTCTAACTATTGTATTTTACCCTACTTTTATTTTAAATTGTTTGTATAAGATTTTATTGGTGATATGTGTGCACCTTGTGCTTTGATATGGCCTATAGGCTAATCAATAAAGATAACTAACTAAGAACAGAATCCGGAACATGTAAAGTGAATGTTCTACTCTACTCCATCCTAATCAATCCCAATTTGAAGTATTGTCCAATTCCAGGTGCCAAAAGGAAAGTAGCGAATTGGAGCATGATCAGAGCAAGTCTGCTACATGGTGAAGGACCCAGAAAATAAATTCTATGACGAACAGTTAAAGTATCTGGGTATGCTAAATATAAAATAACTAAATATGTTAAATATATGATGATAAATTATTTTCAGTATTTTGTTAGGGTAGCGAGAAGCAGAAGGGATTTCCCTTTTGCAAGTGTTTATCTTAGAATTATCTGCAAGTTACATAACCAAAGATGTGTTGTTGTTTTTAAGCCTACAGTTGGTGTTTGACTTTTTGGGATAGTACAGGTAGTTTCCTTTGTGAGGATTGGTCATAAAGTTACTTTTTCATCAGTGTTGTAATTGTGAACTGTCACTAAATGAGGCAGTCATTAAACTTACAAATATTTCAATAAAAGTTATAATGGCACTGAATGAATACTGGTTATGACCAGTCCTCAAAATTTGGCCCATCCAGTACCACCATGGTCACATGATCGCAATCTGAGCACTTGGCAGCTGGCTCACTCTTATGACCAGTTTCAATGTCTTGCTTTCACATTTGCAACTTCCCCGCCAGCAGCCTTGCCATGCCTCCCTCCCACCTTCCCTGTACCTTCCTTACACCTGTGTACTGTGTCCCTCACACACGCCCTCACCCCCACCATACCCTCCCAAGTCTTGCCACACCTCTCTTGCCCTCATCCCCACATGACAGCAGCCATTTACCTATTTGCCAACCTGCTTGCAACAAGATTTGCAACTTCCTGTCGGTTTCCCTATTGACATAGTTATGAATAGTCAGCAGGAAGTTGCCTCACCTAAAGACCACATGATTCTTTTAACAATGACAACCCGGACTGCAGGAATTGCCCTAAGCAATGCAGTTATATTTTATGGTTGCATCACTTAAGAGATGGAAATTTTGGTCCCAATTGCCACTGTTGATATAGTCTTATATGTGGGCTCAAAATGGCAGTTTGGGATCAGTGCTCTCTGTATATCTGCTGACAATAACGCCACATTAAGTTCAAACGACCTCATACCCAAATTGCAAGTCTAAGCACACTTACGTGGGAATAATTTCTATCAAAGAGCTTTCTCCTTACAAAATGTCTAACGTTAACCCTGCCAACTTTTGGATTTATTTAAAGATAATAAAGCATTTAAAAATGCATGCTCAAAACACAATGGAGAAACAAAACCTACAATTTGTTACAAATCCTCGTTTTCTCAAATATATGATACTTGGCAGTTAGAATTAATTTAATCTTAATGGGTATTTCTTCATGAGAAACAACAGCTTTTCGTGTATGTTAAGTATTTTACAGTGAACTATTGTCTAAATTACACCTTATGCATTAAGATTCATCATCAACATATTTGAGACAATAGAAGCCATAACAGACATCTGGTGTCAATTCATGAAACCATTTTTGATTGCTAAAAAACAGTTTCTGTAATTTATTTCCATTGTTTTGTTTTTATACTGCTAATAAACATAACAATTGTTACCTCATTCCGATAAAGACTTTAAAAAATATTACTGGCCTGCTTTTAGCACATAAAGCAGAAATTCCATTTGCAGCACATTTTTTGTTGTTAACATACACCAAGAAATTTGTGAAAATCAGCAGAAATATTTGAGTCTATCACTTGTCATGAGGAAATAGATATATTTAAATCATCATCTATCCTGACAGCTTATTACCAGCAAGTAATAAGCTTGTGTGCCATTACAAGCCATTGTAATGCTGTATTTGACATTACTAAAGGTTCAGGTACATTTTCAATGACAGCAGAGTGACTGCTTAAAGGTAGTGATTTATAATGACTATAATAGCAACAACCTCCACTTGAATAGCTCAACAGTTACTCGCAGTGCAAAATCTAGGAAATACTAATAACAAAGAGCTGCTTTGATCAAGGCAGTATTGTAACAATCCCTAAGATCCTTCCCCTTTTTTTTTACACTTAATTCTATACATTTATCTCTACACACAGAGTAATGTCCAATCAGAAACCCTTAAAGTGAATCCAGAAGAACTAACTTATTTTTGAACAAAATGTTCCACTAGCCCATGCTATAAAGGTTATTTAACATGTTAACTAAAAATAAGTTAACTAAAAACTAAAAACAGAGTTCAATGCGCCTTTGGCGTTTAGTCATGCTAGCCACATGACCATGGAGACGTCTACCGACAGCGCTGGCTCTTCAGCTTCGATATGGACATGAGCATCGCCCCCTAGAGTCAGGAATGATAGCACATATGTGTGAGGGGAACCTTTACCCTTACCTTAACTAAAAATGAGGTCATCTTGGTTTGTTTTTTAGATTTTTTAATGTACATATTTGTTTTAACATTGGGTTTTTTTGGTTTGTATTAATTTTTCTTTTTTCTTTTAATCTTGTATATGGTTATTTTTCCTTTCTCTTTATATAATAAAAGCATTTTTAAAAATACAAGAGAGATTGTTTAAAATTTACCTGCATTAACTACTACCCAAAAAAATGGAAAAGATCCAAAGGACTGCAAATGTTGTTCCATATTAATTTTGCAGGTATGTATGCTAACCTGGTTTGGTTCAATAAGCCCACCCATTATGGTTTAGAACAGGGTTTCTCAACCTTGGCAGTTTGAACTCCCAGAATTCCCAAATATTGTGGGTGGGTGTCTGTCTGTCTCTTTCCCTCCCTCCTCTCTCTCTCTCTCTCTCTGTAAACAATTGCTAAAATGGTCTCATTATTAGCAATAATATAAAGTGTTTTTACATTTCATTGCTGTACCTTCAAAGGAATAATGTTGCAGTGAATAATGTGTCACCTAATGAGCACTTTTTTTTCTTTTTACACTTGCAGGTGATGAGTCCCTTCTTTTCTCAGGTATTAAGTGGGAAACAGTTGCTAAATGATACCAGAACTACTCAAATGGGTGAACCTGGCACAATGTTTTCCAGGACTCAGAAGGTAAATGCATCAAGGTAGAGCTGTTGGGCCTCTTTATTTTGTAAAATAATGATGTTTGGTTTTCAATAGTTTCATTTAAACATGAAGACCAACTATATTCCATTTATTCCCAACAGAGGTGCAGAGCAGTGACAGTAAAACTTTACTCTAACGCAAACAAACAAACAAACATAAAATACAAATCAACTGCAGAGAAATACAAAATATATTACTTAAAATATTTAAATATTAGAACACCCATGGATTAAAAAAGCAGACATCCGAAGATCTAAAATGTAATCTCTTTACTTTAAAGCTACAAAGGAGGAAAGAAGATACAGCTCCTTTAAAAAAGCCTAATTTTTAAAAGTAAACCTTGTTTGATTAATACTGTGATTTCTTAAAACTAATGTTTAAGACTTTATAAGATTCCCACCAAAAAAGGAATAATGTCCTCTTTTAAAATTACAATCTGTCCAGCCCCTCATATTTCTGTATTATAAGCCAGGGGTCCCCTAGTCCTGGTCTGCGGAGTGATAGCGGTTCATGGCCAGTTAGGAACTGGTCCATGCAACCGAGTGCAGCTTCATCTACGCATGCACAGGATCTAAGTAGGTTGTGAAACTATCCCCACCCTACCCCGCTACCACTGCTTGTCTGTGAAAAAAATTGTTTTCCTGAAAACTGGTCCTTGGTTAAAAAAAAGGTTGGGGAGCTGCTATTGGTGATCTGTCATAGAAATTAAATATTCCAAATATCTTTAGACATAATACAGGATTATCTTTAATTACTTCCAAGAAAACAAATAAATAAAATGTGATGCACAAAATAGTTGAGCGTTACTTTCACAAAATCAGACAATGGGCAGTTCAAAGATTTGATTACTCATTTAATTCCTAAACATTAATTTATCTGAAACTTAACAGCTACAGCGCTTTATAGCCTAATTGTTTTTCCCTTTGCATCTCATGCTGTGCTATTTTTCCTAAATATAGTATTTTTGAGAAAGTATAGTGTTTATCATGTCATATTAGTTCACAAATAAATTGACAAAAGTTAGGTATCCTGCAATTAAAAAATGTTTTAAAAACTATTTTTGTAAACTGATACTTGATTTTATTTTATAATCTCAGTACTATCTCTGATCAGCACTTGGGCATGGAATTGTATATCCATTATATATTTTGTGAGAGCACAGAATTTCTTTCTTTATCTGAAGCAAAATTGTATTATTTGTATCAGGTAAAAGAAATGAAGACAGGAGAAAACAAGTTAAACAATTCAAGAGATCCCATTGTGGACTATCATCCTTTTTGGCCCAGCAATAAAAGGTGACACTGAATTATGTAATAAGATATCTGCACAAACAGGCAGTTTTCTAATGCAGAAGTTTGGCTTTTTCTATCTTTCTATACATATAATGGAACTCTAAAAGTTTAATGTATTGTACATGTTAAATTTCCCCAGTCTCCTATTGGACTACCATGCTTTTTAACAGAAGAAATACAATCTGAAAAGAAAGCGGCATGAAACTTAGTTTATCTATGTCAAATTTTCCCCTCAGTTTGTGAATTTTTTTGAAGAATCAGCTAAATGCTTTACTTCAATAATTAAATTCCTTGAGAATTCCATTAGATTAAAATGCACTTATTAAAAATTTAACTAACCTATTAACTGGAAAGGGTCAAAAGGTATTGTTATGTTTTCACAATAGAAAAATAACATATAATATTAAACAAGCAGTACCAACATCAAAGCTATGACATTTTGTTAATTCATTCATAACATTTTTGCACAATCTTCCAATACTTCCAATCTTTTCTCATCCACTGTCTTTATAGTAGGATATTTTTCTTCTTCCAAATAATTAACTTAAATATCTATTGAAAAGTAAGACGTGAACAAGAGTTTGGAAGGGCTGAAGAATCTCAAGCATAAATAATTTTGAAGGTTAGCCAATTTGAGAGGTGTGGGTTCAGAATGCAGGCCTAGTTAAATTCCAGTTATCACTTCTCCTGAGTCATCTCTGCCCTGTTTTTCTCTGTTTCTGTTTTTTCTTATCATTCCACTGAAGCTAATTTTTCTCTATTTACCCTGCCATCCTAATTTTCCTTCCTGTGTATTTCTCTGGGTGCAAGCGATTTGTGCATATGTGTGAGTGATTGCTTGATACACAGAGAGAGGGAATCAACTAAAGATAGTCCTCAACTTACATCCACAATTGAGGCCAAAATTTATGTCGCTGAGAACAGGTTTGTTTTGCTCCGCTTTACAACTTTTCTTACCATGTGTATTAAGTGAATCACTGCATTTTTTAAATTAGCAACGTGGTTGTTAAATGAATCTGGTTCCCCATTGACTTTGCTTGTCACAAGGTTGTAAAATGATCCCGGGACACTGAAAACGTCAAACATGTGAGTCAGCAGTCAAACATCTGAATGTAAATCATGTGACTATGTGGATGCTGTAAAGGTCATAAGTGTGTAAAATGGTCATAAGTCACTTTTTTCAGTGCCATTGTAACTTCGAACGGTCACTATGCGAACTATTGTAAGTTGAGGACTACATGGTGTCCTATTATAATTACTATTAATATTTTGCCCTGTCCTGCCCTTTTTTGAAGCACAGTCTTTAACAAGTAGATGTGCACACATACATATATGTATTCATGAGTGACATATACAAATATTTGATTGGGTGGGTCATCTCAAAGATAGGCTTCAGCTAGAGTTGGGAATACTGCATATGCTTGTCTATAATGTTTTTTTTTACTTCTTGCTTTTTCTTTGGGAAACTGTTTTAAATTTAGAATCATTTTCCTTTTAGGATAAATAGAATATGTAGACATTTATATACCCTGTTTCCCTCAAAATAAGACCTCCCCGGATAATAAGCCCAATCAGGCTTTTGAGCGCATGCGCTAAAATAAG
>JANHFT010004265.1:0-12364 GCA_032467955.1 Pseudoxenodon macrops | reverse complement strand
CCAGCAACCTTTCCTTTTGTGGTGGTCTCCAACATCAAGAACATGTGATTGCCTTTTCCCCAGGACCTCAAACCATGAGATCCTGCTGTCCACCATTAAACCATGTTTCCAAGCAGCCACCATATTTCCAGTGTCTTCTTCCCCACTTGGAGTTGAACCCAGATGGATATTTCTTCCAACATTATAAACTACAAATTTTAATCCTCTTTATTTTTTAATCCTATCAAATTTAGCTATAAAGTGGCCTTTTTTAAATCCTGGGCCTGCTAAATTCTGGTGATACAATGAGTGAAAGGCATTCTGGACTGGATTTCCTATTGTGCAATTTGTGTCATGGACTTGAGTCGTTTTAAATTCCATAAAATACCATCCCACTGATTTCTCTTCCTTTCCTTTTTCTGTCAGGAAGAACTGGACAAAGCATAGGTAAGGCTGCCCTCTTGGACATCACTTGTTCGAGGCAATATAAAATCCCTCTTTTGGTCTCTAGACTCTAGAGCAGTCTTGCTCAATTGTGCCAACTTGAAGATGGATGGATTTCAATTCCCAGCATTCCAAGGGAATTGACGTCCATACATCTTCAAACTGTCACCATTAAGATTCGGGAGAAATAGAGGCAAAGCAGAGGAAGCCAACTGCCACCCAGCCTGCTCATTCTCTTGTCACTCACTTGTCTGATAGCAAGGATGCTCAGTTCAATCATGCTGCTAAGAGAAAAAGTTCAGGCAACCAATTAAATGGTGATTCATTGTCCTTTATGCCAAGGGTCCCCAAACTCTGGCCCATGGCCACACAAACAAGCAAAGTCCCATCTGTGGAATGCAGGCAGCATGCAAAACCACACCCTCTCCAGTCTGGCGAAAAACCTCTCCATGGAGCTAGTCTCTGGTGCCCAAAAGGTTGGCAGCCGCTGCTTTATGCCATATCTAGCACATTGAAACAGCCAAGTTTCAAAAGAGTATTTACTGGTATTTCTTGTACGTGCTGTAAAATGATACGTTCTGTGGTTGAGATGCTTTCAAGTTTCAGCTGTGCTTTGGTTGTTGTTTTCTTTACAACATATAATATTACCTAGCAAATGTTGGCAATGAAAGAGGAATAAAATATAGGTCAATAAAAGAAGGAAAGTGTGGCTAAAGACTGATTTAAGGTTTTCCGCAACTGCTTGTCACCTTTGCCTCATAGCTATGCTACAGAGGGATTAATGGGTACGCATAGATTGCAGAAGGCTGCATGTGGGCTGACGTGCACACCTGCAAATCTCGAACTGCATGTTGTGCGGAGGTGCATGTCCTATGTGCTGATTGGTTGATTTGAGTTCCTTTGTTCTGTGCTTTGCTGTTTGAGTGCCCCCTAACCAGAATGTTACATTTGCAGAAATATAAATGCAACACCTATGCAACTGTTCCTGAATGACAAATGCATACGTTCTCTATGCTCGACCCTTAAATGGGTTTCTGAAAATAAAATGTAAAAGGTATCCGGGTGTTATCAAAAACCAAAGGCCACATAGTCACAAGTACTGTGGGACAAGATAGAATGAACTGTTTAAAATCAACAAACTGTTTAATAAAATAGTTTCAAATACACAGAAAAATTCTTTTATCTTTTTTCCTGGAAATCTCCAACTAACAAATGCTTTTTACTGGTGTGTTGTACTTAGGTACATTGTAATAACAATTCTGTGATCATGCTCTGTTATTGTTACAATGAAAAAAAAAACCCAAAGCTCTTGAATTAAGTAACTTAGGTTTTTTCCCTTTGGTTTTATATAATTTAATAATCTGTTTTGTAATAATAATGATGCAATGTTCAATTTTGCACAAACAAATGTCAAGTTTTATCAATCTATTAGTAACTTTTAGATATGCTACCAATGTGCAGTATTCTTTTTAGAAGAGAATATTTTTGCTCAGGGCTGAAGATCTCACAGCATTCTGTTTAAAATATTGGTTGGAAAAACAGATTATCTTTTGTAAGTGACTAAACTGTCTGTATTGATTGTTTTTTATCACAGTGGCAAGAGATAGAAAATTCAGAACTGAAAACTCAACTAGCAGGAAACAACTTTTTCTCTATAAATTAATACTTAGTAGGTTAAACTGTGCTTTCTTTTTAATATTAGAATGAGATATATATATATGTGTGTGTCTGTGTGTGACTAGTAAAAATAGTAAGAATATTTAAATAGAAAGTATTTAAACTGAATGCAGGACTCAGTATTATGCTAGAGAAAACTACTTGTGGTAGCACCTGCAATCATCCATTAAATTCACTTACATTTACTTAATGACAGGAAGATCTGCTTCCTAATTACATTAGGGACACATAATAACTTTCAAAATACTACTAACCATAGCAAGGTACTTATTTAAAATATAAATTATTTAGATGCATTTACCATCTATGAAATAACTCTAATATATGCACATTTCATTTCCAGTGATCACAGTCTATTTAGCAAGATATAAACAATTACTATCACTAATGAGCAACTAAATTACAATTTAGATATTTAAGTACAATGACAAACAAAGCAAATGGCTTACAAGAGCCAAATTCTATCCTGAATTAAACCCTAACCTACATTCACAAGCAAACATATTTGTTAAATACAGTGTAACCATCTTGATTAAAATGGAAAAATTAAAGCAATAATACCCAATTTGCAACAGTTTAAGGGTCTGGCAAATAATTTATGACATCAATAATATTAAGGCATTTAATTTTTTTCAAACAGAACATAAGAGATTGCTTGCATGTCTAAAATAGTCAATACTAGTTTTTATCATAAATTAAATCGGAACAGAAAACCAGGAATGAAAACAATATCATTTTTCCTTCTTCCTGTACAGTTGCAAAACATGATGTAAAGTTGTGCATGGCAGAAAAAAATGGAATGAAGGTTAATTGTTTTTAATAAAGGCTTTTTGTTTTTTGATTTGGTAATTGCTTACTTTTGAACCTTCTACTTCTCTTGGTCTTGACAATGTTTAGCTCATCCTGTTAACTGCTTTTTCTTCTTTTTTCTTTTGTGTATGTGTGTATGCGCGTGCGCGTGCGCACAAAAGGGGACAAGAATTTATTGCTCTTTTTTCCCCCAGCACTCAGCCAGGGTACATGTTAAATGTTAGATTTAATTGACCACGTATTCCTCCTTTTTGCATACTATTTTTTTCTTTTTCTGTTGCTGTTAAAGTTGTATGTATATTTTGTTTCATTTTGTTTGTTTAACTGTTCCGAATTTTATTTTTTATGATAAAACAATAAATTTTAAAATAAACTAAGAACAAATTCTATGTTGGCCACGATCTGTTTTTTTTTAATGGTAGATGTAACTATTTTGGGCTGTGTGGAACACTGTGTCCTCCTATATACTTCCTCCTTGATACAATACTTGTAGGGATATGGAAAACAGCCTAGCGAGAATATACTTGATGTTAACTTTTGCCTGTGCCTTGTGGATGGCGACGTTATGATAGTTCTGATGTTGTAAACCTTTGTTTACATTGTATGTTACTCACAGATCCATTACAATGAACCAGTGTAGAAATGTTACAAATAAACAAACCAATGAATATAATGTAGTAACATTTACCCTAATTTTTAAAATATTGAGACGTTCTAGAGTGCAATGCCTTTCCCAGAACTGGTTTCCTTTTAAGATCATCCGTACCAACTGACATAGTACAAGAGAAAACAAACAAAACAGATACGTTAAAAGGGTAGTTTAATTACTTCACACATTTTAAATCACATACTGATTAAAAAGCTGAAGAATGCTATGACGTTTTTGTTTTTTATTTAATGCTGAAGCACTACAGTCATTCTACGTGTTGTTGTTCAATCATGCCCAGCTGTCTACAAGCCCATGGGCCAGAGCACTCCAGGCCCTCCTATCCTCCACCGTCTCCTCAGGACTGCCCAAACCCACACCCACTGCATTGACAACACTCTCTAACAATCTCATTCTCTGCCGTCCTTTTGCCTTCAATCTTTTCAACATCGGGCCCTTTTCCATTGAGTCCTCTTTTCTCATTCTCAAAGTATTGGAGCTTCAGCTTTGGTATCTATCCTTCCAAAGAACACCTAGGGCAGTGATGGCTAACCTTTTTCTCGTCGTGTGCCAAAAGTGTGTGCGTGCGTGCGTGCACAATACCACGTGCACGTGCCAGCATCCATAATGCATTGCGGGTGCTCCTGCGCATGTGGGCACGACCCCCCCACCCCACAATTTGGGTTTAGCAGGCCTCCCTGCAGCCTCCTGCAGCCTCCTGGGACAAAAAATGGGCTGTGGGGGGGGCACCACACCTCCATGCTCCCCCTGCCTCCACACATGCACGCACAATCCCTTGCGCATGCGTGAGTATCTCCCGCATGCGTCCCGCCCCTGCACATCTCGAAAATCAGTTGGCTGGCTGGAGGCACACGCATGCACAGTGGAGCTGAGCTGAGCGACAGCTCACATGCTCGCAGAGAGGGCTCTGCAGGCCAGTTGTGGCACGTGTGCCATAGGTTTGCCATCACAGAGCTAGGGTTCAATTTCCTTTGGGATTGACTGATTTGATCTTGCAGTCTCTCAAGATTCTTTTCTAACACCACAATTTGAAAGTGTCAATTCTTCAATGCTCAGCTTTCCTTGTGGTCCATTTTCATAGCCGTACATTAGTATTGGGAAAATTATAGCTTTGACTATTATGTTGGCAAGGTGATGTCTCTGCTTTTTAATGCATTGTCTAGGTTTGCCATAGTTTTCCTCTGAGTAAGCATATTTTAAGATGCTGTTACTATCACTGCTGTCTGCAGTGATCTTGGAGCCCAAGAAAGTAACATTTGTCACTGCTTCCATTTCTTCTCCTTCTGTTTGCCATGGTGTGATGGGACCAGATGCCATGAACTTAGTGTTTTTTTTTTAATGTTAAGTTTCAAGCCAACTTTTACCCTTGTCATTCTACATGAATATCCTCAAGTCAAAAGTCATGTTATCCACAAAATACCCTAACCCATGGGTGTCAAACTCGTGGCTTCACATTGACGTCACATAACGGATCATGATGTTTTTTCCTTTCGCGGAGCTGGGATGGGCGTGGCCTACGCATGATGCATCTGGGCCTCTAGTTTGACACCCCTACCCTAACCGAAAGACTCCCTCCAAACTATATTTCATATTCCTGCTATCCACCATCCTATTCTGTCTTTGTTCATCAATATGATATATACATTTTCACATCATAGTTTTCACTCCATACCGTACTATAAATTTTCAACCTTGGTACTTTAAGATGGGTAGACCTTCAACTCTCAGTATTCGCCATCCAATATGTCTACATTGAAACCAACCAAGATGGTGTCTTTTTTCCCTCCAGGATTCTGGTGAATAGCATTGTGCTTAACTTCCTATGTCCGCCTCTCTCTATCCTTTACAATAGTGAATACTAGCTGTAGTTTGCCACTCTACAGCACTTCAACATTGCCATGTAGTATGATTTTAACATGGTTTAGGAACTCATGATCCTTTAAATGGATGCGTGTTTTCGAACAGAAAAGAGAGGATGATTTAGACTCTGTGCATCCAATAACAGCTGAAAATCATTGAGGCTTATCTTCCTAGAAGCATTGTTCAAAGGATTCTGCTATATACGAATAACATCTATAGTATATGTGAATGAACAAATAAAATGAAGATTTATGAATCTTAATATTGATCTTATTCTGTAACATTGTAATTACAGATAGCTCCCTGCCTTGCTTTTATCCTCTCCAGGTACATGTTTTGGATTCTGGGTATTGAGTTTGGGCCCTCTGGTTGTTGTCTACAATTAATTTGTCTCTTCTGCTTGTTAAGAATGCAGAAATCATTCTGTATTGGTAACACTATCCGTAGGAAATCTTCCACCATACATTTCTGTTTTTTTGCAGGATAACTTTGGATAATACACAGAATCAACAGAACGCTAGCAAGATTCATAATAATGCAACAATACACTATAGTCTTCTGAAACCTACTTGATTTGGATAAAAATACTATAGATATTTTACTTTCCAAATGATCCTGTTTTCATGTATACAGAATACTGGAAGTTCATTATCTGTTGAATCCTTTGCAAATCTAATGGCATTGGTAAAGTTGCAAAATTATGTTCATCCTCCCATTCTAAAAAAGAAAAGAAAATAGATCAGTTTTTCTGCAAAAGGGATGTTTACTTTGTGTTGGGGAAAAGAAGGAACTTCTCCTTATCTTTTACTGTTGTTAGTCAGCAATATTTATAATAATGTAACAATACATGTTAGATTTTTGAAACATACATGAATTTCAATAAAACACTGTAGATCTGTTATCTTCTATATCAGTGATGGTGAACCTTCTAGACACTGAGTGTCCAAACTGTCCATGCACGCATGCCCAAACTGAAAGGTGCGTGCATGCGCAAATGCATATGTGCGCAGACATGCATGCTGACATGTGCGTGCACAGACATGCAGCAGAGACCCCGGAGGGAGGCGGGGCATGTAAACAGAAGCTCGCGAAAGAAAGCCACGGAGATCTGACCTGGGGTGACGGCGCACGTGCCAGCAGAGAGGGCTCTGTGTGCCATCACAGTTCAATACGGTCCTTTGTTCCATGGCTTGTCGAAAATAGGGATCCATAATCTGTTGAGCCGATTGTGAATCTCTTAACACTGAAAAAGTTGCAAAGAACAAATCAACATCAGTATTTACCATCTTCAAAATGCAGGCCTTTTATTTTTCAAAAATGTGCAGGAGTTTAAACTGTTGAACTTGACAGCACTCTGTAGCTAACAACCAATGAACCTGCCCATAAACACAAGCTCTGACATGTCTGAGCTCTGTATATCTCCTCATTCCTACTTCTTTTTTAGTAGCTGTCCCAAATACACCTCTACAGAATCACAGTTCTCTCATTTAACCATTAACACGTACCACTGATGTTTGTTGGATTGTAGATTTGCAGAGTTGTTATGGGTTTGTATGTGAGTTTAATTCCCTGTTAAATTTTTCTGGCTTTGCTGGAAGGGTTAGAATAAATTTAATAAAGGTCATGCTTCACAATGTTTATGTGCATTTGTGTTATCGGTTAAATTTGCAAACTTTGTGTTTTAGCTTTGCAGACAGTAAAATGCTATCTGTGATTTCACTGTATGAGGGTGTGCTGTTTAAACTGCCTAGGATTAAATTCTTTTTTAGAAAAGTGGGCGGTTAAATGTCTGTGTATTTCAGGTTAAAATATACAGACCACGGGTAGGTTCTAACTTACCTCACCACCAGTTCACTTCCTCCTGCGCCACGTGGCTGTGCCGCGTGGCTGCGCCGCGTGGCTGCGCTGCGTGGCCGTCTGTGCGCTTCACACGCAATACAAGAATATTCCAAAAAATTCCCCCCCAAAAGGAGGCTGAAAACAAGATGGCGACTCATACGCAGTGCCAGAAACGTGCCTTCTGCGCATGCACAGAAGAAAAAATTCAAAAAGAAATCCCCCCCCCAAAAAAAGATGGCAGTGTCCATGGACCAGAACCGGTTCCATGACATCACCAGCGGCTTACTACCTACTCTATAGAACCAGTCCAAACCAGTAGGAACCCACTTCTGATTCAAATTATGCTTCTTTTTGCTTTACAAAAAGTATGCAGGACTATGTGTATTTTTGTGTCTGCACTCTGCAGGTGTTTGTTTCAGGTTATAGAGTGCAAACTGTTTTAATTTTGAAAAGCATAGGGTTCTGTTAATTAAATGAAGATGATTAGTCTGAAGGTGTCATACCCAGTTAGGGTTATGACCTTGTGACTCCTGCATCATGTGGGGATAAAGGTTATTTATGTCATCCACGGGAGGAGGTTTATCTATGTCATATCTGGAAAAGTTATGCACGTCGCCTCTGGTTAGGTTCATGACTTGATTACATCACTGATTAAATCTACAGATAAGCTGCCATTGCAAAAAGTAGACACAGTTACTATTCCTCCACTCATATAAGGGTATGAGATAATATATAACATTTGTGTCTCTCTGATTTGAGAGTTTAAGGGAAGGTGGACTGAATATATCATTCTATAATCTCCTGATTTCAAGGGATAAATCCAAGGTATGAATTTGTTCTTTATCTCTGAAAGTCTTTGAGTTCCAAAAATGAGACTGGGACACAGTATATTGCTATGTGCCTTAATTTAATAAAGTGAATAATTAATATGGCTCTTTCCGTTATGGATCTGTACTAATATAGATTTTTCTGTGAATTAACAGCCTTTTTTGATGTTTAATTAGTTTTAATTAATATAACACTAGTGTAAACTCTGAATGTTTTGTAATAGAGACTTTCTTTCTTTGTATTTCACCATTTTAACAAGAGAATAATAGTTTTTAAAAATTAAAAAGTTTACATCCCCATATGCTCTGAGATCTCCTTTTGGAATCACAATGAAAACTTAACATAGATCTTCTTTACTATTCTCAATCTCACAGGAAGCCGAGCAAACAAATTGCTGCTTGCTAGAGGAAAGTTATCTATTTTGAATTGACAAATATTTGTCTACTCTGTTCTTCTGACACTGACATAAGGCAGAGCTAAAAGAGAAATGATCTTCTCTGTACATGCAAACTATCTCTGTAATTAATTTGAAAAGAAGTAGTTTTGTACACTGAGCATATTATGCACCTAAATGTTTCTGTTTATGAGGAAAAAATAATTGAAGAATGCTTTCAGCTCATAAAAAAATTCGTAAAGGAAAGAATATGTTGATTTCATCTATTGTTGAAGAGGAACATTGTGGCAAGTCAAATTCCTGAAGGAGAGCAACAAAAGAATTACATACATTTTTAAACAAAACTGACAACCAATTTGTGTGTCAGAACTATGCAGACTTTGAAGCAGCTATATGAGGATGGTTGTGGTTTTTGTTTTTTGTTGTTGTCTACTGCAGTCCTCAAAACGGACAAATTAAAATTAGAACAGCCATTCTTCTTGCAAGTTGGGGAATCCAAGAATCCCCAAACATTTGTACAATGTCAGACTGGGAAAGATCTAAAGTTATGTATAGACTGAATGCTATATATGTAATGACTAATTTTTAAAAACTGAGACAGAAAATGCAAAACAATGGTGGGGGTTTTTTTCTCACCTTTTTTCTTTATCCTTCTTGATAGAGAGAAAGGAAGACTGTTTGATGTCTAGTGGTTAAAGTGCTAGATTAGAAACCCATGAGTTCTGGTCCTGTCTTAGAGACAAAGCCATCTGGGCAACCTGGGCCAGTGACTCTTACTCAGTCTTAGGAAGCAGATAATGGCAACCACTTCCAAGAAACCTTTCTAGGAAAACGTCTCTGGAGACATTTCAGTTCTCATCCAAGAAGCTTCTTCAGTTTGAACTGAAGATGTTTCTTGGATGAGAAGCAAAATGTCTTCAAAATCCAGTTGCCTTTTGAAAAAGCACCTTTGGAACTTGCTAAGATAACTGCAGCTTCCCCCTCCCCAAAAAGACAAAAAGTTCAATAATAAGCATAGAACTCTGACTATGACTTTTGTGGGTTTCTTAGCCATTTAAAGCCAAATTTGGTGCCCAAAATATAGTGGCATTTGGAGGTTTTTTTTCATGAAATGTAAACAAAGTTCCCAGGTGAAACCTAACCCAGAGACTATACTTGTCATATATTGCAATCAATTTTATTTCATTCATGATACAGCTAATGATCCTGGATGCTCACCTTAGACTAAATACCAGTACAAGAAAGAAAACCACAAAAGGCAACTGGAACAAACCATGACTCTGGAACACCCAAAAATGTTGACGGCCACCTTCAAGATTGCATCTCTATGACAAGCTGGGAAAAATATCTCCAGACCAATCTGCTCAAGCTAAATCCAAGAGGCAAAAATATACTTGAACTGTAATAAGTAATCATGTCTAGTTGCCCACTATTCATCATAGAACACAATATCCAACAGAAAGATATCAACTATAACACAGATGATACTTATTAGTTGGAATTCTTTGTAGCTTTATAAGCAGCATTTAAAACCACAGGACTTGCCATAAAGACCAAAAATAAATAAATAATAATAATTATTATTATTAATAATTATTATAATAATGCCACAGATCGGAAGAATACAGATCAGAACCAATTCTATATTCAGAGGATGGAACAACTCTCAGAAATCTAAAGAAGGACCAAACCATCACTTGTCCTCCTAGCAGACAAAGGCCAAACCATAGTTATCATGGTCAAACCACAATACATACAAAAAGACAAAGAATTACTGGAAGACAAAGAAACCTACATACTAATTCAATACAGAAATCCAACAACCTGATCAATGGAACCCATAACAACCTAACTAAGAAAGGTCAAAGCCCAAAAGAAAACATGCTTCTTCCCATGCTCCCATGCTTCAGTGGAAGCCCCAAAATACATAATGTCAGCGTTCCAAATATCATCCCTAAAAGGATCAGACTCCAATGCAGGCCTGACACATAAGCCCATATAGCTCTTCATCCAATTGTATCATTACCAGGGATCTCAACATACAATATAGTGGAAAAAACTTACAAGAAGCTTGGACATCTCACAGAGGAGAGTTAGTATTTTATCAACTCCTTACTACAATGCCTTCAGAGAAACAAAAACCTAAAAATAGAAGATGAAATTATGGTTTGCAGTGTTCAATGTCACAACACTCTACATCCATAGTTCTGAAGTAGTGAAAGAATCTATGGCAATAGTACTATACAACATACCAAATTTTGCCCTTAAACACACCAAGATACTCAGTATTATGGACTTCAACAACCTCTACCTCACTATTTGTTTTCAGCTTGATGAGCAAATATACTAACAAATAAGGAATAGTCGTGGCATCACCAGCTCAAGAAACATAGCAGAGATCACAGCATCTAGAAACTATAGCATTCTCATATATGCAATCAAAAGTATGAATCATCATAATAAAAAAAGGAATCACTAAGGAAGACACATGCATCAATCAATAGCATATTTTCAAAGGAATAAAAATCACAAGGGAAGAAGAAAGTAACAACATACTGCCCTTCCTGGATATTCTTATCAGCAGGAGAAATGACAACAACTTACAAGTGCACTCTATCAAAAAGCACTAACCAAATGTTCCATTATCAAAGAAACAAGAAACCTCCAACAAAAGGAGCTGTGTAGGAACATTATTCAAACAAAAGGAAATGCACTGCGGCAACCCAAAAAATAGAAAAAAGAAATAGATCGCCTATACAATATCTTCCAATAAAATGGAACTCCCCAAAAGTAAAAACAAGGGTTAGAATTTTAATCAAATAATTGCCTAAAAGCTTGAGAAAGGGGTATAAGAGAGAAGAGAGGGAAATGAAATCAATCAATTTCCATTACCTGATGAATTTTATTCCCTCAAAACAAGCAAGAAAGACCACACATTTTCAAAAATCCTCATTTGTCTCTAGGAATTTAGCTTTAAGCTGAGTTAAATGAGATTTTACATACTGAAAAATCTCCTAGACAGTTGTTTGTGGCTTTTTAATATCTATAAATGTAAATATACATTTTGTTTCAAATCCTCAAGTTTCAGTTACATATTTTTTTCAGTGATGATTTTCTATGTTTAAATATGGCTTATTGTGTGCAGATACTTGCTCATTTATTTTCACAAAATCTCCATGAGGGAGATTGATTCCCATTATGTCATCACCGGAATGGATAGGAATCTCTGAGCCCTTGTGTGATGTGATCTCATTCACTTTGTGACATCAGCTTCCCATGGGAATTGTGACTTTTGAATCCCCCTGTTCTTATCTTACACTTCTTCAGGTGAATTAAGCAAAGCAATTTCAGATCTTTATAAAATAGAATAGAATAGAATTATTTATTGGACACACAAGGAATTTGTCTTTGGTGCCTAAAAGGCAACTAACACTTGAGAAAGGTATCATTGAAAAAAAAAGAAAAGAAATGGAGAAGGAAACGAAAAGTATGAAAAATTGCCTCTGGTTGTAATGTGTATCAGTAACAGGCAGTTGTCAGATAGATGCAATTTTTATTTTTAAATTTTTAAATTTGTTTTGTCAAGCATGTATAAGATAATAGATATAAGTATTTACAAGATTATGAATACATGAAATGGATACAAATAAATGGGGTCGTTAGGACAGGGACGGTAGGCACATTGGTGCAATTATGCACGCCCCTTTATAACATACATTCATAGATACATAGATACATAGATAGATAGATAGATAGATACATACATACATACATACATACATACATATATGTTTTCGTAGGTTTTCACGGGTATAGGTATGCAAGTCTTGGCGTATTCGGGTCTTTTCCCATGTAAGATTGAGGGT
>JANHFT010004264.1:69917-85806 GCA_032467955.1 Pseudoxenodon macrops | reverse complement strand
ATCCATCTCCTTGGTGAGCAACTGATTCTGCCTGGGTTCCTTTGTTTAGCTTTAAAATAGCTGAAGGAAGCCATGTGGTTCTACCAGCTGCGTTTCTACCAGCGGCTCAGGATTCAGTCCTAAGAGCAAGGTAAGCAAGCTGGAGGGGGGTGGTGGGGGCAGACGCAGAAGAAGAAAAAACCTGAATTAAAAAAAAACGTTTCCCCCCCAAAAAAAATCCACAAAAAAGATGGTGGCCTCCACGGACCAGAACCGGTTCTATGACGTCATCATCTGCTTGCAACCTACTCTATAGAACCGGTCAGAACGGTTGTCTTGTAATCATTTCTTGTGAACATCTGAGGGAGAAGACAAAGATCCTAATTCCATGAAGCTTGAGTCAAATCCAACAGGATGCTGTTAAATTGTGATAATCTTACCGTACTGAATCTGAGTAGTAAAGATCAACTCTGGTAGGACTGTGTGTGAGAAAAACATATGAGTACTAGTGAAGCATAAGCTGAATGTGAATAAGCAATGTGATGCAACACCTCAAAAAGGCCAGTGCAGTCTTATGCTTCACTGACAAAAGCATTGTGTTTAGAATACTGTTACCAGTTCTGCACATCATAAAATAAAATATCATGGAGATTCAGAGGAGAGCTACCAGAAGAATATAAGGATTTTGAAACTAAACCCTATGGGCCATAGCTAAATTAGAGAGCGGGAAAATATAAGGGTAGACATGACAACATGTGACATATATGGTTTCATATACAAAAAAGGAATGGGATCATTCTCTGTTGAATCCAAGTCTGAGACTAGGACCAGATGACTAAAATTAAAAGTAGAGTTTCAGTCTGTAGGAGAAGAACAGGCAGAGCTGGGGGTAAGGCAGAGTTAAAAACATCATCAGTTTAGAATTGTTGAGTTCCTACAAGTGCTCCAAGTCTAACCCCCTCTTGAATTCTGTTGACCTTTATATGGAATCAATTTAGTGTTGAACTTGAATAAATCTTCTATGCTGCAGCAGAAGTGGGTTCCTACCGGTTCTGACCGGTTCTATAGAACCGTTAGTAACTTGCCGGCCTGGTTTGCTGGAACCAGTAGCAATTCAGGCCTGCCACGCCCCCGAGCCGGTTGTTTCTGCGCATGTGCAGAAGCTTTTTTTAAGTTCTGAGCATGTGCGCGCACAGTGCATCCTTGAGCGAACTGGAAGTAGCAGGATCTGGAACCCATCCCTGTGCTGCCGCCTTATGAATGGTCCTGATTCTTTATACCTGATACAGTCTTAATATTAGAAAGAATTTGCAGATGATAATTGCTTTTAACCAGTGAAATAATTTCTACAGAATAGTGGAGGATTTCTTCTTGCTGGAGGTTTTCAACTCATATATATTCTGGACTCTGGATTTACAGATTTATAAAAGTTCTTATCTCATTGGCCTTGGAGGTCAGACTTTATATCTGGTGTTATTGAATCAATAATATTGGGAAAACTTCAAGATAACTCTTTGGAATAACTCTTAAAATACCAGAACAGTCCCAGCACCTTTTGAAGGACTGTAGATGTGGTATTATTAATCTCTCCGTTTCTAGATTCAATTTGCTTAGACAGTCCCACCTCATTTAATCCTGCTTGTTTATTTAGAGAAATAAGAGTGTTATTTGTGCTTACTTTTATAAATCTCCTATGAGAATACATCCTTTTGTTTTTCTCTGCATGCTGTGTCTTAGAATTATGTATTTTTGTATTACACAAGTTTGCCATTATTACACTTGTTATATTTCATCCTGAATTGGGACATAAGCTTTCTAGAGCCTGAGGGAATTAGAGGAAAGAAATAAAATTCTTTAATAATAAATATTAAAATCCTCCTACTTCTTTCTGTGGAATTTTCATCTTATCATCTGACTAATTCACAGTTTTATATTAGAAAGGTAGGCACTAATTTATCCCTTCCGTTCTGATTCAGCACCCTGTGAAATCTCATACATCCAACTGAGTAGAATTGCTGGTAAGGATTATTTATTACAACTTCATCTAGGGATTTTTTTTATTATTATTATGAGATTAACAGAAAACCATCAATATATCCAGCGCTTTTGAATTTTGTCATTATTTTTAGCATCTCTTTCTGGATAGAAGTGATTAAAGTCTCATTGATTTCAATAAATCTATCCAGAGGATGGCGGGATACAAATGCAACCCACGGATTCCTTTTTATAGCTTTTTGTTATTGTCTAAAGGTAGCTTGTCTCAGTGCTTAAATTTGGAACCAATTTGTTGGTGACAATATATGCTCTAGCTAGACAATTGGCTATGGCAGATTGTAAATGTGTGTTTTTGTCGTCTTATGATTTTGGAGACTTCTCTTGATCACCCAAACACTGAAAGCAGGTATTACTAAATTTTCCTCTTATACTGTATATGAAATCAAAGCAGCGGTGAAATCTACTTACCTTCCCTACCGGTTCGGAAGTGCGTGCTTTGCTTGCGCGTATGCCCCATTAGACACGCTTTTTCACCCTTTGCGCATGCACTGAGGGTTAAAACCCCCGGAAATGGTGACATTTGGGTGGGTGGGTGGAGTCTTGCTCTATGGCCACCACCGGCTCTCTGAACCACTGGCAGCCGTTGCTACCTACTCACCAGAACCAGACCGAGTAGGTAACATTTCACCACTGAATTATAGCCACTTCATAGCCAGAGGAGACTCTGGATTTACAAACCTGTTTTGAAAAGACTTTCAGTTTCAATTGCCTAAGCAGTGATGGTGATTTGGGCCAGAAACGTCTGAAACTGGTGACTCATAATCCTTTTATAGTGAGTTTTCAGTTGTTAAAAGTGATGCGTTTATAACTTTTGTCCGGTAAGAGAGTTGGTGTGAGAAGAATTGCTTACATAAATTAATTCCAGATAAAACGCTTAACATGAAGATTCTATTTCATGTAACCTCTTTATAGTCAAACCAGGTAGAACATGAAATATATACAAATACAAGCACCTGAATATTGATTATGGGACTAGGGATTCTGTTGCAAGGACCAGTTGTAAGTCACCTTTAAGTAGAGAGAGAGAGAAGAGTGGGAAGAGAGGGGAGTGTTGCTATATGGTGTAGACAAATGAACAACTTTATAATTGTTAATTTTATTTGTTAGATAAGAATTTTAAAAAGAATGTATGTTAATACTGGATAAAATATTATGGTATATTTGTTGATGTGTATGTGGGGGAAAATAAAATAAATTTGTACAGAAAAAAAGTCATCTTTAACAGATTTAACAGATTAACAGAGTTGGAAGGGACCTTGTAGGTCATCTAGTCCAACCCCCCTCCCCCGCTCAAGCAGGAGACCCTACACCATTTCTGAGAAATGGCAGTCCAGTCTCTTCTTGAAAGTCTCAAGTGATGAAGCTCCCACAACTTCCAAAGGCAACTTCTGTTCCATTGATTGATTGTTCTCACTGTCAGAAAGTCCCTCCTTATTTCTAATCATTTCTAATAACTTCTAATAATTTTCAGAACCATTGTAACTTTGAACAGTCGTTCAACAAATGGTTGTAAGTTGGGGAGTACCTGTGCTATATTTCTTGGATGCTGTTTTTAATGCAAAGATAGAGATCTTAGAGGTACCCCAGACATATTCCTATCATTGCACTTTATCAATCGCTATGGGGGGGGGTAGTATTATACTACCTACCTTTGGTCAAAGCACAGTTCCTGATCCACTTTCATTTTGCCTTTTCTCCACATTCAGAGTAGATAGACCTGACAGTACTGGAGGATTAAGGTTCACTGTGCAAACAAGTCTCTTGGGATCTAAAGGAACCCACCTCCAAATGACAGTAAGTGGCAACATTAAATTCTCTCCCGCTCCCCAGCTAGTTGAAACTCTCCTTTGCCTTCCCCAATCCATTATTTTCATTTGAGAATTGCAACAATGCATTTATTGTCCCATCTACTTTAGTCCTTGGCAATAAGGGTAATACTATATCCAGTCTGCAGTGCAGATGCAGCACTTACAAACCAGAATAGACACAACTATATGAGGTAATGTTTTGCTGAAATCAGTCATGTGGTTTCTCTCAGGTTTTCTGCTCCGAAGTCTGACAGTTTTCTTTCTCTCCCTGACTCTTAGAGCAACTGGGGATCTCTGTTGAATTTCCCCTTAAGGGGGTCTTCAGCCTCCATCTCATGTTGGAGTTCATGCTAAACGTTTACAGTCTATGTTCCAAACAATATGAAGTGTGTCCAGGGGTAAAAAATGTACTTACCTATCTACCGGCTTGTGAATGTGCGCACGCCGCATGCACAGACGGCAGGACGAGTGAGGGGGGGCTCAAGCAACAGCCACTACCAGCTCGTCAAGCCACCCACCGCCGGCACTACTACCTCACGCAAGCCAATGAGAGGTGGCTGCATTACACCCCTGAGTGTGTCCAATGTATCCTTCTGCTGTGACCTCTCAATGACCCCAAGTTGTCAATTGTTAAAAGTGATGTACTTAATTTTGTCAAATAAAATGGTTGGTTCATGGAGGACCTGAAGGAGATGAAATGAGAGAAGAAACATCCAGAGCATTGCTGGCATTCTACAAAGAATGAACTCAACCAAACATGGTTTACTGCCATATTCAGATACCTACCAAATATCAATATTTCTCTGCATTTATCCTTCTGCAGATAGCCACTTTGAAGCCCTATTTTGAGTGACATGAGCCCTTTTTGGGAAAGGAGCTTTGGGAAGTATCTTGCTTGGGTGTGTGGAAGAATTTGCTCAGCACCTGTTGGACACAGTCACTTGGATTTGCTCACAGTTGGATACTGCTCTTGTTTCATGGCCAAAGGCATGTCTTGTCCAGTTATCCAGGAATGGTTAGAACCTCTTGACCTCAGGAAGTGAATAGTGTCCTTAGGATTATGATCTCAGTCATTTCTTTTGATTCATGTCTCTCTTTGCTTATTAAAGTGGCCTAGAGGATATCACATGAATGAGTTGTAGTGGTGATTAATTATTTGAGCAAGAGTTATTCCTTTACCTGTTAAAGAGGTCTTGGCTTGCCCCCTACTTAAGAAGCTGGACTTCATTACAATGGACAATTTTCATCTAGGATCTAACCTCCCCTTTTTGAGGAAAGTACTTGAGAAGTGGCAAGTACTGAGAAGTGGGTGGCAACAGTTTTAAAAGGCCTTGAAGGCAGCAGATTACTTGGATCCTCTTTAGTCAGAATTCAGACCTGGGTATGGCCCACAAAGCCTGCCATTGATCAGCAAAAGTGAGATAATGGTTGTGCATCCATTTTTGCCATACTTGGTCTCTCAGCAGTTTTGGTACCATTGACCATATCATCCTTATAAAGGATTGGGGGTGGGTAGCATGATGTTGTCCTAGTTTGCTTCCTTTCTCCGGAATTGATTCCAATTGGTGGTGATTGAAGAGGAGAGGCCCTGACCCTTGACTCCTATTATGTGAGGTACTACAGGGCACTCTCTTCCTCTATTTAACTCCTAAATGTTCTTTCTGATCTTCCAAATGCTGAATACTGTAACTCAGTCCATCCGGCTTGCTGTTTGCTCCTCCTTTTTGTTTGCTTCCACGTTTCCCAGCATTAGGAGAGATCTTGAGGGGGGAAAACTAGGTAACCATTATTTGATAAACAGAGACGATGTTTCTATGTCAAAGGGTGTGGTGGCCAAGCAATTAAGCCATTGGGTTTGTTGACCCAAAGGTTGACAGTTCAGGGCTCAAGCACTGTGTGATGGAGTGAGCTTCCATTCTTGCCCACCTAGCTGTTCAAAACCATGCAAATGTGAGTAGTTAAGTAGGTACCACTTCAGTGGGAAGGTAACAGCTTTCCGTTCTGGCCACATGACCATGGAAGTGTCCTCAGACAACACTGGCTCCCTCGGCTAAGAAATGGAGATGATCACTGTGGCCTAGAGTCAGACATGACTGGATAGGGGAAGATATCTTCACCTGCTCTTACGCCATTTTTTTTTCTTTGATAGCAAAGAATTTGTTTACATTTTTTCCAAAAGGAAATAAATCTTTAACAGAATTCTCATGAATAGGATCTATTTTCTTGGTCTCGTCTTCTATTGTATAATGATTTCTCCAGTTTTCTGCAGCTTCCTGCTTTCCCACATTTAAGAAATCTCTTTTCACAGAGACCTTCCTATATCAGGAAGTAGAAACAGCCTGGGAGATTGCAAAACCATGATGAAATATGGAAAGGAAAAGAAAGAAAGAAAAACTGAAGATCCTTCAGTGTTTTGCAACAGTAAAGAAAATGCGGAGACCTCACCTAAAGAACCCTCTTCTACAGTTGAAAATAATTTTTTGGGAAATTAGATAACAGATTCCCTTAAAGTATTAGAAAAAAAATCTCTGTTTTAGAACTTGGAAGAGTGATTCCAGTAACAGATTTAAAAAAATCAATGGTTTGACTTAGAGTCAGGTAGTTTTATGTCTTCATTTAAATGCACTGAAACCATTAGATTGGATAAAATTACATTCTTTGCATAACTTGAACTTTGCCTCTAGAATTTTGCCAAATACTTCCACATGACCAGGACTTAAAGGAAATCATACCCTTTTTCTTTCTTTCTTTATATATCCTGGTTTCGATTTATTTTTATTTTAAAGATAAAAGATGGAGTTGATACAGCAATAAGCAATTGGCATATAAATTGTGGCTAGTCTATAAAACAATTCCCCAGAATCATTGGGGAAAAAAGTAAAAATGAGTGTGTTTCACTTACAGAGATTTTTAGAAACTGGTTTCCCAGTTCATGATTATCTGCTGAGGAAAATGAGCTTTGTGAAAACATGGTGCATAAATACATAAATAATCCATTCCCAAACTATTTCAAAGATAAATATCAGCTGCTAACCTCAATTCACTCAGACAACATCAGATAGAATGCTAAGGGGAATATGAGTTTTCCTCAAGCTAGAATAAATTTTGACAAAACATCTTTAACTGAACAACACTGCATTATAAGACAGTTTCTGACATGACTCCTATTTATGGATATTTCAGAGAGAACCAGGCCCGTTTAAACCCATCAGAAGTCCTAATCCATTACAGAATGGATTGCTACTGGATATTTCTTGGCTACATATGATCAGAACATGTACATGTACAAGAATTAGGGAAACAGGATAGTTATTGTATATTTCTGAATCCTGAATTACAGCTCCGGTAGAACTCTGTGGAACTAGAAGTGGAATATTGTCTCCATCTGAAGAAGACCTTTCTAATAATTATATTGAAGTCTGGTCCAAATCTAACCAGGTCTGGCCCTAAGTATTTGCAAACAATATCTGTAACTTCTTAGATGAAGATGGTGTCTAATTTCATTAGCTATACTTGCCAAAGTGAGAGTGTCAGCATTCCAAATATCATCCAGAAATAAATCAGACTCCAAGGCAAAGCATTCCTCAAAGTTCCAATTTATTAAGAGAGCCATGTTGACACATCACCCGAATCTGGAGCTTCCCAGGTTTCCACCACCCAGTTGAAAGTTCAAGATCTTTCCCCCACACCCACAAGTCCATCACCTGGTCCAATCATTCACTACCAAGCTGGCAACTTCTCCCATTCAATTCCAGTCAGGTGCAGAGACAAAAGTTGACCTTGGCTTTCTAGAAAGAATTTTGTTATGGCTACATATCTCCAGCTCCATACAATCCCACCTCCCATTTTCCCACAATACAAAATGCATAGTAGAATAATAGCAAGTGTAGCAGACCAAAGAGCCAAAAGAGAATATGACAAAGAATTAACCAGCCCTATCACAAAGAGGAGAAGACAGGTGCCAAAGATTTGGCAAGTAGAGTATGAGACCGAAATACAAGATTCAGCTCAAGTAACATAGGGCTGGGGAATCCTGAATCATAATATCACAGAATTGGAACGTACTACAAGTATTATCCACTCCAACTATCTGCGATGTGCAGTAAAATTAAACCAGCAACAGACCAGCCTCTTAAATCATTCAGAGATGAAAAACCCAGTACCTCCATAGGTAGAATATGCTACCTCACAGACTAAAGAGGAGGGATGAGAGAGAGAAAAAAGCAAATTAAAGAATAAAATGAGTGATAGCTATTCTGTTTGTGGGGGAAATAGTTTTAAAATCAAATATTGTCTGGTTTTTTGAGTATCTGGCGGGTTTTGTGAAGAAGAGAGACTGTTTCATAACAGCGGTTATTCAAACTTTTATATATTGTGACCTTGTCTGGTTCTTTCTTTCCCTGATTCATTGACAGACATGACAGCCAAGATTTATATTATTTATTTCCTGATTCCAGCAATTGGCTTCAGTTCATATTTATGATCCCTGTAGCCTATAGACCACATGATTTCCATACACTTCAAGTATGTAGCACTTTATACACATGGTGAATTTTGGAAAGTGTATAGTACTTTTTATATTATCTGTAGGATAAGATTTGTTGGAAAATTCTTATGACTGAAAAACCAACCTTTCTGATACTGAAATAAGTAAGTGTGTGTGTGTGTGTGTGTGTGTGTGTGTGTGTGTGTGTGTGTACATCTAGGCCTGAGTACATTTTAAAGTTTTCGCAATAATTTTTGCCATGGATGTTAGTTAAAAAGTTAGTATGCCCTCTTTTTTCCCACCATTTGTCTTCCTTTCCAGTTGTCCATGTTCTCCTCTACCTGTTCAGATATCTAGTCACCATGTCCATGCTTTCATTGAATACTAATGGAAGACCAGTGGTCGGATTCAAAAATATTTACTACCGGTTCTGTGGGCGTGGCTTGGTGGGCGTGGCATGGTTTGGTGGGTGTGGCTTGGTGGGCATGGCAGGGGAAAGATACTGCAAAATCTCCATTCCCTCCCGATCAGCTGAGACTCGGGAGGCAGAGAATAGATTGGGGTGGGGACAGTCAGAGGTGGTATTTACTGGTTCTCCAAACTACTCAAAATTTATGCTACCGGTTCTCCAGAACTGCTCAGAACCTGCTGAATCCCACCTCTGTGGAGGACCTTTCTCTAAGTGGTATTATGAACCTCGCTTCCCATAATATTTCTTCCCAACCATTTCTGTTGGGACTTTAACACTGCAGGTTATCAAACAGGATTAATTGTTCCAGAAGCCCAAAAATGAAACGACTAGTGAGTAATCAATACCATTTATTAAATAACATTTGAAACTAATGGAACAAAGGTCAATAAAATTATAGGAAGAAAGTAATTTACGGGTGATTTAGCAAAATAATATTTGAGGTTGCTATGTAAGGCAATTAAATCAGCTGGTGACACTTTGTGAGAATTTAGCATATTATTCAAACTAATGAGGAAAGGTGAAGCAGGAGCTCAGAGAGTGGCAGGAGAAATGGGTGGGGTCAAGAAATGGTTCACTTTATAGAGCTACAGAAGGAGAAATGGAAAAATAAAAATTGAGGATCCTGCCACCTCACAGAAACGGAGATGTGTTTATGCTTTATGCCACAGCAAAAGAGGGAGAGAAATTTGCAAGATGTATCATTCACATATATACCCCCGCACAAGCATATCAAGTGGAGAATATATATTTGCATAGGCACAGCTTCACTTGACAATGGAGAATAAAATAGAAAGTTTCTGGTTTGAGGTGGGCAAATGAGGATTGGAGTGAGGTGAGGAGAATCACCTTTTGTTTGAAAAAGCTGGGGTGCTTTTTCACAGAATTCTGATAGTTGGTCTTAGATGGAATCTCCAAGATTGGGTAAGGAAAGGAAATTGAAGCTCCATATCAACAGTTCTTTGGCTAGCGTTCTTTAGCTAAATCAACTTAGCTTTAGATTCCCTGGTTCCAGGAAACCAAACTTCTTCAGGAGCTGAGGACTTGGTCCTTTTCAAAGAATGGCCATTGGTATACTCTTTTGTTCAATTCGGGATCAAACTGATGGGGTGAAGCCAACTGACTAGGGCTGCTTCAGGAATTCAGGGTAGTTTCTGCCTTCAAAGTCTATGAAAACAATGAATTCAAAGAGTTACACTATGTGTAACTGGGGGCTAAAATGGCAAGTCTAATACAATAGAGAATTCTGACAGGACTATTCTATCCACTGACTGGACAAGTGCTGTTTTGATGATATAACTCTTCCCAAGCAAGTCAACCAGAGGTGGGTTCCTGCTGGTTTGGACCAGTTCATTAGAACCGGTAGCAGGAATTTCCCCCCACTCGCTGAACTCATGCCCTTAACAGTCCACCAGCTTGAAATCCGTCCACTGGAGAGAAATGTAATCAAAAATAATCCTCTGCGCATGCGCAAAGCCTTCTTTGGTCATGCCAGAAGCCACTTCTGGCACGGCCCCGAACTGATAGGGAAGGTAAGTAGAGCCCACCCCTGAAGTCAACTAAATAACCAAGCAAGATCATACCTCAGTCAATTCCACAGGACCTTCCAGAGTCAATACTCAGCAAATTTGAGCAACGTTATCCAATAGAAGCGTAGAACAGTCTTCACAGCAATATCCAGTCTCTTCTTACAAAGGAAAAAAATGGAGAGTGAAACAATAAAATAACTGATAGTTATACACTCTGCTTGTGGAGAAAATAGCTTTAAAATAAAATATTGTCTGGCTTTTTGAGTGTCTTAGGGGTTTTGTGGGGAAGAGAGACTGTTTCCTAAGTGTGATTATTCGAACTTTTAGATATTGTGACCTTGTCTGCTTCTTTCTGTCCCTCATCCATCGACAGACTTGACAGACCAGATTTACATTATTTATTCCCTTATTCCAGCCAATTGACTTCAGTCTAATCTTCAAATTTATGATCACATAAGTCTGTAGATCACGTGACTCTTGATACACTTCATGTAATTTAGAAAGTGTATAGGCAATTCCCTATTATATCTAGGATATGTTCCTGAAAATAAAGCTTTGTTGGGAAAATATTATGATTCCAGTATCTTTCTAATACAAAATAAGTAATTTCATGTACATACATAGAAGCCTAAATATATTTTTTAAAGTTTCTCACTGTATTTTTTTTAAAGTCCTGGTAATTTGAAACAAGCCTGTTGAGCAGCTATCTGCAGATGCAATTAAGAGAAGCCGATTTTACAGCTTTAAAGTCATGAGGTAAATCTTACCTGTACTTGGTCAGATTTTGTCTTCCTTCAACAGTACCATAAACAATGAACCAAACTGATGATATACATCTTGGAGGGAGCAAATCAAGTAACAGAGGGACTGAGGAAACCTCTCTCAGGTCAAAAGGTCTCTCAGGGACCTTTTGAAGATCGGGAGGTATCGACTCCCTGCAGAAGGCGGCCACAAAAGAACAGAAAAATACGTATCGGAAAAGAGCAACTTCAGGAGTAGCATTTTCAGTCCAACAGTAAAACATGCTGAAGAACATAACTGAGACTTTCCCCCAAAAAATATTTAAAATGCATCAAGAATAAGACAGAAAAACAGAAGGCCCTTTCCCAGTGGAAGAAAAGAACTGAGAAACAGCAAGACAGGAATCACTGCAGCCTCTTAATTAGGAAGCCTGAAAGGAAACCATGGGCTGTGTGTTCCCCGAGTGCTCTGTCTGAACCAAAGGAACACAACCAAAGGAACACCACAAAAATGCTTGCAAGAAAGGAGAGAGGGAGGAAAGGAAGGAACCCAATTAATTCCAAATCCAGCTCCAACTTTCAATACCTCTTGAAAGGAGACCTTTTTATAACCTCAGTGGAGAGTGTGGTTGTCCCTTAAAATTGGGATTGAATGTTGGTTGTGGGGTTGTAAATATGGAAAGGCTATTTTTTTATCTAACTCTCATTTTTGTAGATGATCAGACTGAGCCCGAGGGAGGGGTCAAGCAAGTCATCAGTTTGGAGTCCTTTTGTGCCCACAAGAGATCTAAATTCAGCCTCCTTGAATTCTATTGACTCTTATCTTGATCATTTTACTTTGATCATTAGTAATTCTGATTCTTGTATAAAAGTAGCATGGAATGAACTTGTACTCATTTTGAATTAGTTCTGGATTTTTTTATTCCTGGCAATTTTTAAAGGAACTAATTCAGTCCTTCCTGAACTAAGATGTGGAAGAAAAAGGATTCGCGTTGACTTCAGCTCTTGCTAATTTCATACAAACCTCCCCAGACTCCCATTGACAAGCATAGCATTATGGAAGTGGATTACCATTTCCTTCTTCAAGGTTGTTTTTCTGATGTTTTTAGATTGAGGACTTCTCTGACCTTTTCAACTCGCTTCTCCGTTCTGAATGCACCTCAGAGAGAAAATTGCATGCAGAAGCATTTATACCTTGTATTATATAAACCAACTCTTTATATTTCAGGCTAGAGAAAACTGCAAATGAGAAATTTACAGAGAAATTTTCAGGTTAGAGAAAACTGTAAATGAAAATAAATAGCTTGGGGGTACATTTGTTTTAATTTAAATTTACAAACTGAAGAAATCAGGAAGTAATTTATCAATTCTTTACTTTGGGTTGCAAATGTTGCCATGTGAAAACAGTTGGGGTGGGTAGTTTCTCTTACACAACTGTTCATGATTGTAAATGAGTGTTGCTTTATTTTTTTGTTTCCTTGTTGGAATCCTGGATTGTCCATTTTAGAAAAGGACTCAGAGTAATAAGGATGACAATTTAGCCATTAGAAAGAGATTTGCATATTTTGGTGATCCCATTCCTTGCTTACCAAGGAATTAATTACCGGTATCCACCAATCTTGTCCATCATAGCTCTGTTATGCAACTCCCAGAATTCACCAGTTTGATAAAGATTCCCTTCAGTCTTTGTCTTGGCCTTAACCACTGCTCAAATAGATTTTTGGGTGAAGATGAAAATTTTAGCAGCAAGAAAGAGGGTGTTGTGCATGCTTCTAAACGACATGGGGAAAAATGCTTTAGGACAGGGGTGTCAAACTTGCATCGTCATGGCAGTGTCACATGATGTATTGTGACTTTTGTCCCTTTGCTAATATGGCCATGGGCATGGCCAGCGTATCTGGCCCGCATGCCGCGAGTTTGACAACCCTGCTTTAGGAGATATAGACAGCTGCAACTTCTTTAAAAGATCATTCCGGAGGATCACCTGTGTGGAAAAAAAGAGACAGCTCTTTTCAGGAATCCTATTAAAGAGGTGACTGCTTTAATGAGCTGACTTTAAAATCTTTAAGTGGCTCTTACAGAAACTTTGAAAGCAAGATGTGGCTATTTTAAAGACTTTGTACTTATACTTTTAGTGTTCTGAAGACTTCCAATTCATACATCACTGTAGTGTACGGAATGTCCCTAAATTGGGACAATTAGGATTTTCAGAAACAACATTTCTTGGTCTATATCAGGGCTGTCAACCAAACGACCGATGGGCTGGATGCATCACGTGCAGGCCACACCTACCCCATAACAGATTAACAGAGTTGGAAGGGACCTTGCAGGTCATCTAGTCCAACCCCCTGCCCAACCCAAGTGGAAGAGCCTAACATCTGCCTCTACCTAGGATCGAACTCACAACCTCCTGATTCTGAGGCAAGCGCTCCACCTCTAGGCGACAGCAGCTGGCTTAGGCCACAGCAGTTGGGACTCCAGGTCCTCTAAGGGAAAAAAATATTGCAGTACGTCAAGTGAAGGCAACGTGATGGTGTGAGTTTGACATCTGTGGTTTATATCAAAGTATCCACATGTTATATGTTTTTTTCTGGTGTATACATAGACTCAATTCAACTACCAGTGAAATCAAAGGCACTAATTCCAAAGTAATCATTGGCTGTGTGTGCATGTTTAGAGCTGTGATAAGATTCACAGGTAGTCCTCAACTTACCATATACTGGAGCCTACCCATGTGTGGCTATAAGTCATGATGATAGTAAAGCAGCTCACTCAGGTGACCAAGCCAATTTTACAACCTTTTATGCAGTGGCCGTTAAGCAAATCACCATCATCCGTTGTTAAGTGAACTTGTGGCCCTTAAGTGAACTCATTGCTCTCCATGTGGCATTTTTGCCAAAAACTAGAAATAAATGCCAGTTTTCAGGAAAAAAAACAGTGTAAATTGCATTCATGTGATCACAAACAACCATAAATGTGGGTCAGTTGCTGAGCGCCCAAAAAGCGATCACATGACCATAAGGGGGAGTGGCCACTGGAACTTTGGAACCAGGTCACAAGTACCTTTGGGGGAGGAGGGAAATTCATCATAACTTTGAACAGTTACTAAAGATCTGGTCATAAATCAGGGCCTACCTTTATGTAAAGCTTTCTTTCTATGAATTTACAGTATTATCTATCTACCAGTCAGTATAAATACACATGCTTCTCCAGTCTTTTTTACTAGCATAGCTTTTTTTTATATGTTTCCCTTATACTTAAATTGAATCAGTTTTCATTCCCCTTTCATATAGGCTAAATTGTTCAATTATATAACCCTTCAGTTTTTCCGGGCCCTGAAATATCACATTTATTTAATAAAAACAGCCTGGATTTACTCTACCTGAAGCAGCAAGCAGTTTTCACTTTCCTAAAGACAGATTAGAGTTGACTGCCCACTCTATTTTTTTTAATAACTATTATACTACAACTGCACAAGTTTACAAATCAGAATTGAATTACCAAACTGAGGGAAATAACCATTATTCCTGAGGGAGCTGTGCAGGTTCTTGACTTGTTTTCTTTAAAGGGAAAGTTTTAAGAATTAGCAATAAATGTGATCAGCTGTAGCTAAAAATGATGCTGACTTATTATTTTGTGAAAATCTTCAGGGGCCTCATAAAAAACAAATTTGGTAACGAATCCTTTGGAGGAAATATATCCATGTATGTGTGTGTGTACTGGCACATGGCACTATTTTGGAATCACTGAATTCTGTTTAAAAAATAAAAGACTGGGAAGTTAACATGTGTCAAAACCACTAACAGAACTAGGATAAAAGTTATGACATCTTAAGGAAACTGAAGCTCCCTATTTTTCAACTTCTTTTGGGAATCCTAGATTAATATATCAGAGTTGCAAAATTCCAAATGACCACTAGGTGGGAGCAAAAGACCCGCAAAGCTCAAATACTTTGCTGCCATCTAGAGATAATTCAGAGATTTTCAGCTCAGATCTAGTAACCCTAAACAGTTTCTTCAAATTTATCTCTTAATAATAGATTAGCAATGACTTTAAATACGTCTAGATTATAGCTGCAAATTTTAGATGATTCCTACATAGAAGAAAAAGAAGAAAAAAAGACCACTCTAAATTTTGGCTGGCATCTACGGAGCCTACAGATTTTTACAGCATTGATGAGCAGTTTGTTAAATAACTATTCTCATCCTATTGGATTGTGGCCAAAAGTCATTCTTTAATAAAGAATTTTTAAGAAGCTACTTTTAGATCACATTACGGTGGAATATAATCATCTACTTTTGGTCTGAGCTGAATTGGAAGTGTCACTGCATTTCTTCATTGAGCATTAGGAGCTGACATTCACACTTTTACTTTTTCATTATTATTCCTATCACTTTCCCAGATCCCTTGCCTTTTCCATGTCACAGTGGAAACTGTGACACTGTGTTCTTTCTCAACAGCTGAGAAGAATCTGAAGTTATTTCCTTTTCTTTTCCCACATTATAATGGCCTTTGTAGGAAGGTTGGCCTCTTGTGCAAATATCACAATTCACCCCAGCTACATTGTTTCCGTGCAATTATAATACAAAATGAATGTATGAAGGCAATAAATTTTAGATATATTTAATGAGAGGGGATAGGAATTTTACCATCCGAAAGCAATTTCATTGTAATTTGGAAATGTAAAATACCCCCAAAGAAAAATACATAAATGGTACTTGAAAGGGGGAAAAAAGCCTTAAGCTGCCAGAATAGAATAGAATAGAATAGAATAGAATAGAATAGAATAGAATAGAATAGAATAGAATAGAATTCTTTATTGG
>JANHFT010004263.1:49320-68922 GCA_032467955.1 Pseudoxenodon macrops | reverse complement strand
CATATATTAGTTTCACCTTTTAAGTTGCATTACTGAAATAAATGAACTTTTGCACAATATTCTAATTTTTTGAGTTTTACCTGTATATATATAGACGTATATAAATTTGAAAAAAAAACATTCCAAGAGTAAAACTTATGATTAACAATGTGCAGTGATTTTAGAACATTTTCGTACAATAACTTAAAATTCAGCATAGAATTAATTTTCCTTTTGTTTACAAGTTTGAGTGAAACAAAATCATTATAGAATAATATACAGTATATTTTAGTCTTCTGCCAGAGAGAAGCTAACATTTATTAAAACTAAGTTGGTAGCAAACGGATTTAATAATATCATTATTTTGCCTTCCTGAAAGAATGAGCACTAAATTGAGCATGGAAGAGAGTAGAATTGAATTCTGACACATTTCAAATAGAGTTGTTTGCTATAATATCAGACAAACATTTTTTTTCAAGGCTCAAAGCACATTTCAGAAGATGTATGGAGGTTAATCAGCCCACGTATTGCTTCTTTCCTTTTCTCTGCTAACATATACTGCAAAACTGTTTCAACATATCTCTGTGGCTACTTTGTTGGATGCAAAGCAATGCAGGATTTTCATTAATATTTTTTCTTATTTTATATATTTGCGCCTGGGGCACACTTGGCACCCACATATCTTGTTTATGATATTGCTTAAATTTATGAATTCAATTCTTTGCAGAGTCTGATTGGTTTCCTATGTGCTTATATGTTAAAATAGGTTTGTTCTATTGTTTGGAAATGATATTGTTAAAAACTATTTTTGTAGCATAATAGCAGTGGTTACATATCAGGTGATGGATGAATCGGAAGTAATCTGGATGCAACCCTTTAATTCTTGCATTGGAACTTGTGGCACTCAGCATAAAGTTGGCAATGTAGTGCTTTTTTTCAGTACAATGCATAGATAAGCAGAAGTTAAGTAGACACTTGTGAAGGATGTTTTAAATTTCATTCCTGGGCCAAGCAGTAAACTAGATTCAGTGCCTAAATAGCCTTTTCCATCTCTTTTGATTCTATTTGAATTAAATAAATCTAATAAATGACAATAAGATAAAAATACACCAAAAAGAGAACAAGTGAAAAGAACAAATAACAATTATGCAGACTAATTGCTTCTGAGCAACAAGCCAAAAAAGTCAAATCAAATTGGCAAATTATCATTACCTCTATGCTTGTCCACTGAAGAATTTTTGTGTTCTGTGTACAGACTATTGTGTGCAGTATATACTGTAAATGCTGTGAAAATTGAAGGAAGCAAAATTATTGGGGGTTTGGTGTTATACCTACAAAATGTGGAAGAAATAAAGAAATGTAGAAAAATGGTTTCATATCATGATGACATTTTCCATTATTCCACTATTCCTTCTCTGAGGACCTCAGAGCTGTTGCTCCTGTCCTCTGGAACACTTTGCCCCCCCCCGATGTGAGATTGACCCCACCTTCCTATCTTTCTATAAGGACCAAATCAACTTGGGACCCCAGTGGGGGAACAGCGCAATGGAGGTGGTTGATTGAGTAAGGACAGATATCCCCTCCCCCTCCAGTCAACCTTCATCTTCTCCATGTGTTCCTGGTTTAAATGTCTGATTTTAACTTTTTATGTTTTAACCAGAATTAAAATCAATCAATCAATCAATCAATTAATTAATTAATTAATTCCAGATTGATATTAACAGGTTGATTCTGGAGCAGTCTGGGCAATGAAGGGCTTTGGTGTTACCAGAAATAGAATAGTTATTGATACCTCTTGAAACACTCTGTTTCAGAGTTACAACTGCTGGGTATGCTTTTTTACCTTAGGGGCAAATGGCCTGTAGGCCACATTGCCTCCAACATTGTGTTTTTGGCAGTCTAAAGCCCTCACACCCCAGATACCACTGGTGAATATATCTGGCAAATTGCCAAATGACAAAGCATAGGCTTTTGTTGATTTTTAGTTGGAAAACAAAAGAGATGTGTTAATTCTCCAACAGGCTTAATACATCTATATAGGTATTATGTATCTGCACTACATCCTACAACTGTGATGGCGAACCTATGGCACACGTGCCACAGGTGGCACACAGAGCCATATCTGAGGACATGCAAGGCATTGCCCTATGTCAGCTCCAATGTGCACGCATGCTGATTTTCACCCTTCCAGAGGGTGGGGGAAGCCATTTTCGCCCTCTCCAGGCTTCAGGAAAGCCTCCGGAGCCTGGGGAGGGCAAAAAATGGACCTAACGCCTTTGGGGGGCGTTCAAAAAAAGTCCCCCCAAAAGATGGCGGGCTCCACGGACCAGAACCGGTTCTATGATGTCACCAGCGGCTTACTACCTACTCTATAGAACTGGTCTGAACTGGTAGGAACCCACCTCTGCTCTATGACTATCATTAAGTGTTGTACCTTATAATTCCTGACGAATGTATCTTTTATGTACACTGAGAGCATATGCACCAAGATGAATTCCTTGTGTGTCCAATCACACTTGGCCAATAAAGAATTCTATCTTCTATCTATCTATCTTCTGTGAAAAGCTAAGAACTTCTTAATGCCTGAGAAGAAATACAGGTCTATTTTTCATAGATGTGTGTCCTGTGTGCTTCAAGACCTCAATAAACAGGGAACTATGAAAAGTAAAACTGGAATTTTAAGTTTACAGCAGAACAGTGATGGAAAGGAGAAATAAATTGGTTTATTTTAGTGTTTCTTTAAAGCTTAAAAAGTGTCTCAGGGGACTGATTTGAGAAGATATTTTTAAGCAGGGCAATTTTCCTCTTTTCATGTATTGCCAATAAAACATTTATTACAGAGAGAAGAGTCTGTAATAACAATTTTTATCTGATTATTGAGATAATTATTTAATTGGATTGCAGTGAATAATGGTGGTGTATAATGAACATAGTTAAATCTGATTGATATTGAGTATTTATTTATGTGGAAAAAATGTTGTTTGCAAATTGGAATCAGTTATCCAGATTCACCCTGCTATGTTTTGGGAAAAATAAATAGGAGAAAATGGAAATATTTTGTTAAGAATCTGGATGAAGCATACCAGATGGGAACTTTTTGGGGAAAAATGGTTTTGTTTTGAAAAAAAGCGCTCAACTAATTATCCTGTCGGAAACAGTAATGCACTCTTATAAACATTTAGTTTCTCATGGTTTGAAGTCTGAAATGTTTTGCTTTGAGGACAAAGGAACAGGAATATTGATTTGAGGTATTATTTAAGAAGAAGAAGCCATACCTGGTGTTTAGCAGAAAATGGGAACAGGCAATCATCTTAAATCTTCCTTATTTCATATTTGGATTAATTTATTAGACAGTTCCTGTGAATGAAGAAAATAGTACTGGAAGTTATTCTGAATGATTCCCCATAAAGGAAATTCCTCTGAAATGTCAAGCACTATAAAACATTTTAAAGTTATGAAATTTGAAGTTATAGTTTTATAGAATCCAGTATGTAGATACTGTAAATTAAAAGAATAATTAAAATTACATCTTTATCTCTATTGTACGTTATTTCACTGATTACAAAGTATTTTAAGGATTGGGAGGAAACTATGTGCCATCGTATAACATTAAAATGATTTCCTGTTTTCTTGAATTGGGCTAACTTTGATTTAGCAATTACATGAATTAATTAAACTACCTTCAAACTGATTAGTTGACACAATAATGTTTTTGTATTTTTTTTAAAAAAAAGGTGTATTTAACATATATAAATTAAAACAAAGCCAGTTCCAACTCTAGTCCATGTGAGATCTCACTCTGAATATCTTGCAAACTAAATAGCATATTTATTCCTTCTTTCTGTTTCCTGCCTTTCAACCAATTGCCAATCCATAAAGCACCTGTTCCCTTATCTCATTGTAATTGTTTGCACAGGAGGACTTTGCCAAATGCAGTTTAAACATCATAGTGTACAATATTTATTCGATTTTCTCTCCATATTGACCCCCCCAAATAGAGAAATCTTGGTACCTTTTGTGCATTTTTTAAAAATGTGTTTGCTTCTTTCCCTTTTAATAATTCCTTCAATAATTTTTACAGAACTAGATGTTCAACTTACTTGGTTTATAGTTTCTTTTGTCAACCCTTGATTCATTTTTAAAAACTGGGTTCACATTTTCAGTTATTTGAGAACATATCAGTGTTAAATAGAAATTGCATATAATAATGAAAATATCAACAAATTCATACTTTAAGTTCTTTTAAGAAGTCTTGATGGCTATCACTTGGACTGAGAAACTAATTTATTTTTAGTTTCTCTTTGGTTTACAACAGTGTTTTTCAAATGTGACAACTTTAAGATGTGTGGACTTCAACTGCTATAATTCTCCAGCCCACATTTTAAAGTTGCCACGTTTGAAAAACACTGGTTTATAACACCACTGCTTGTCACTTCTATTTGTGTCAACCATATGATGTGTCACCCTAGACAGTTGTGGATTATCCAACAAACATATGTTTAAACAAGTAATGATTTAAGATGATGCATAAATCCAGATCAAGTGCAGGACTAATGTACGTCTTTGCAAATCGACTATAAGACTGTAGCTTCATAAGAGCTGCGGTGGCGCAGTGGTTAGAATGCAGTGTTGCAGGTTACTTCTGCTGACTGCTGGCTGACTGCAATTTGGCAGTTTGAATCTCACCAGGCTCAAAGTTGACTCAACCTTCCATCCTTCCAAGGTCGGCAAAATGAGGACCCAGATTGTTGGGGGCAATATGCTGACTCTGTAAATCACTTAGAGAGGGCTATAAAGCATTGTGAAGTGGTATATAAATCTAAGGGCTATTGCTAGTTTTTTTTTTCTTCCTTTCAGTCATGCCCCATTCTTGGAGCTTTCCTGGACAAGTCCTGGCAGTTTTCTTGGGAAGGTTTTTCAGAAATTGTTAGCCACAGCTTTAATTAACTGAACTTAATTCCCATTGATTTCAACAGGACTTTTTAAATTGAAGGACAATTAAGAGTGTTTGTAGAAACATGTGATCATAGTTTCGTGGTTAAGGCATCAGGCTAGAAAGTAAGAGATACTGAGTTCTAGTCTCACTTTAGGAATGAAAGCCAGCTGGGTGACTTTGGGCCAGTTACTCTCTCTCATTTCACAGGGAAGTTGTTGTTGGGGAAAAAGGAGGAAGAAGTAGTGTTGTATATATTTGCCACCTGGAGTTATTTGTACTCGTCATCTTCAGGCTGGAGTTTTCAGCTTCGTGCTTGTACAAGCAAAGTGTGATCGGAGCTGCTGTCTCTCTATAAATACTAGTGTGGAGGTGTGGAGTGCTGGCTTTGTTTATCACATTTCTATGTATCTTAGCTAAGTGATTTTGAGAGATTTACAGTAAAAATGTAAAAAGGAGGGTGTAAAAGCATAGATTAAAAATAAAGATAAAACAGCTTTAAAAAGTTAAATGATTACAGATTTAAAAAGTGGTGGGAGTATCCTCATATCACCAACCATCCCCAGGATCACACATCACTCTTCAACCTCCAGGCCAATTGGCACAGCCTGGTCTTAATACTCTTGGGGCCCACTTCACCTCTGGGGCAGTGGTGAAATCCATTTTTTTACTACCAGTTCTGTGGGTTTGGCTTGGTGGACGTGGTGTGGCTTGGTGGGCATGGCAGGGGAAGGATATGCAAAATCTCCATTCCCAACCCACTCTGGGGCCAACCAGAGCTGGTATTTGCCAGTTCTCCAAACTACTTAAAATTTCCACTACCAGTTCTTTGGACTACTCAAAAGTTCTGTTACTGGTTCTCCAGAACCTATCAGAACCTGCTTGATTTCACCCCTGCTCTGGGGGTAAGATGTTCCAAAGGGCAGGTGCAACAACAGAGAAGGTTGTCTTCCTGAAACATACCAGTTGAAATTCTTTAATCAACAGGATCTGAAACAGAGGTGGTATTGAGCAGGTTCTGACCAGTTCTGGAGAACAGGTAGCGGAAATTTTGAATAGTTTGGAGAACCGATAAATACCGCCTCTGACTGGCCCCACCTCTATCTATTCTCTGCCTCCCGAGTCACTGATTGGGAGGAAATGGGGATTTTGCAGTAACCTTTTCCTTAGTGGGGAGGGAATGGAGATTTTACAATATCCTTCCCCTGCTATGTCCATCAAGCCTTGCCCCACTCAACAAGCCCCGCCCACAGAACTGGTAGTAAACATTTTTTTTAATCTGAAAATGTTTTGAGCTGAATATTTTGATGTTTTAATGTGAAATTAATTGAATGAGTAAATATTATTCACAAAGCCATGGTAAATTGTAGTTACCATCCCCAACACTAACTATGGCTGGGGGTTGCTTGGAAATCCACCCTTTACAGACCCCTGCCTATCCACCCACCCACTAATCACACACATTGTTGAAAAAACATTTTTGGAACTAAAATGGCAACTATATTAATTGCTGTTATGAAAAAAAGCTATGAAACAAGATTATTGACCAAATTAAAGATAATGCCCAAGACAGAAAGGATTGCTTGATCAGATAGTTTGCTCATATAATACCTAACAATCAGTGTGAATGTCAGCAAAAACTTTTTCCAAAATGCTTACAAAACAGCAGACTTCATGCTTATAGCAGTCAGCTGAAACTTCAGTGGGAGTAAGCAACTGACATAAAAGAACTTTTGTATCTGCAAAAGCAGCTGATTTTAGGGGCCTGGGATGCTGAGTGCTAATTATGGATCTTGTTTGACTTTCTGAGACTTAGCAAAACATCTGGTGAAATGACAGCCCATTTACAATTCAGACTGAGTGTTGCAAGCCGGATGTAATTATATACCAGAAACCAGGTAATAGCTAATTATTGCCTCACTGCTGGTGCAACGGTGACAATAAAGGAATGATTTAGTGCTTTTGATAAGTTGTCTTTCTGCAGTGGTGCAAATATTTCTTTGGCTGGGTATATATCAGAAGACTTAAATATATTTATTCTGATTATAATTACTGCTCTTACTGCCAATGCACCTGGTTCTTTACAGAGCACACAAGGAAGTAAAGGAGAGAAGAGAAAGGAAGCAGACATGGAAGGATATGCCACTGTTTGAGATATATCTTTGTTTTGATTGCAGGCTTAGTGCAAACTCATGATGGGATTTCAGCTACCACTGTGCAGAAATCTTTTCCTTGATTTTCTGTGTGAAAAAGAAAACGTATCAAAGGAGAAGCAAATGTCAGTGAAACTCTCAGCGGTGATGTGTACTGGACCATTTTGTACATTGTTAGTTAAGAGACAGACAACAGTTGCTGGTGAATGCCCCATCCTTCTTTGTGCAGTCATTTCTTCAGTGCTCTGAAACTTCTTTGCTTTCCCCAACTTCAATTAAAACTGAAGGGAAGCCATTGGGGAAAAAGTCTTCTCATTGGACTTTTTCAAATGTAGTAGTAGAGGTAGCCAGGGAGGTTTCATATTCGTGGAAGGAAAAATGTAAAATAATATACCATCAACCTTTTTTTTAAAAAAGCAACAGGACTGGTGCCTTTCCTTCCTTCTAATATTAAAATAAAGAGGAAGGCACCATGAAGAATCATTTGAAAGCGATTCTCAAACTCTCTGTGAATAAAATAGAAAGGGAAGATTCTTTCACAAAGGAAAACAGCATCAAGGTAAATTACAGTATATAGTTGTTGTAGAGAACATGGCAATTGAGCATTGAGTAAGAAAAATGTGGGCCTCAAAACAGGTACGCTGCCGAAGGGATGAGTGTGTCCAATGGATAAATTATGGAATCTTTCTTAGATATGCTTTCTGAGGTAAATCTCTCCTTTACTTTCTTGTGTGCTCTGTAAAGAACCAGGTGGCAGTAAGAGCAGTAATTATAATAAGAACATTTTTGTTATATACTGTACCCAGCCAAAAAAATGTTTGCACCATTGCAGAAAGACAACTCATCAAAAACACTAAATCATTCCTTTATTGTCACTGGTTGCACCAGCAGTGAGGCAATAATAAGCTATTACCTGGTTTCTGGTATATAATTATATCTGTTGGAAGAGTTCTTAGAAGTATACAGAGGTTTCTGTGAGAAAATCTACACAACTGTTACCCTACTTCCTTTCTTTGCTCTTTCTGGTTTGGAACCTTAATAACCTCCTTGACAGTCATCAGTGGAATGCCCCTAATTGGCTCATTGGCAAAGGCCTTGTCTCTTCTGTTTTAGCAAATATTTACTTTGGTGTAATGTGCACACTTCTTGTACTCAATTGCTCTCAATTTCCTTTCTCTCAGCCATGGCTGGGTGCATTTGCTTTCTCTTAAGCAGATGCAAGTCATAGCACACACGATCCTATTAAAAGATTGTTCATGTCCTACCAGAGAGAGAAAGTCTGCTTACTTACTACTTACTGCATTAGCTCCTTTAAGAACGGTTTGTGCCTTAACATTTTACTCCCATCATTTAAAATGTAAGCCTTTTAGGCTATATGAGAGACTAAAGTGACTTGGAATATTGGAAAAAAGATCTATTCATTGTATATTTGGGAAATGAGAAAGCTGTAGGGTTAGGGTTTTTTTTTTTGAGTGAAGGGCAGGAATTTCTCTATAAAAAACCTGATGTAATCAACCTTTCTGATCTATATAGACTGAGTAGTGGCTCAGTGGCTAAGATGCTGAGCTTGTCAATCAGAAAGGTCAGCAGTTCAGCAATTCAAATCTCTAGTGCCGTGTGAGCTCCCATTACTTGTCCCAGCTTCTGCCAACCTAGCAGTTCGAAAACATGTAAAAATGCAAGTAGAAAATTAGGGACCACCTTTGGTGGGAAGGTAACAGTGTTCTGTGCAGCTTCGGCATTTAGTCATGCTGGCCACATGACTACGGAGATGTCTTCAGACAGCGCTGGCTCTTCAGCTTGGAAACAGAGATGAGCACCGCCCCCTAGAGTCGGGAACGACTAGCACATATGTGCAAGGGGAACCTTTACCTTTAATCAACTTGAATATGCATAAAACACTATTACATGGAATGAGTATCTGATTAAGTTAATTTATTTTTAAAAACTCTGGGAGGCAAACTTCCATATGTGAATGTAGCATGAGAATAAGAAGAACCTACATCTGTTACATTTACAGAAAAAAGTTATATTGGTTAGATCCTCATGCTAAATATACACTTGATGACAAACAGAGATTTGATCATATCTAAAGTGTAAGCTCTATGCTGAAAAGTCTTTTTTCACTAACCACTGAATTGTGGAATTGAAACAAAATCTTAATGGGAAACTTAGTCTCCAAAGGTGGAGAGAACCTAGTGAAGTTTATTCTCCCCAAAATTTTGAGAATTTATGAACAGGATTTGAACAGGACCAAAACAGATTCTTTAAAACCTAAGCTATCCAAAATAAGGACTCAAAGTTATGTTTGAAATAAAATGACTGACCAGGAAGGTAAATTCTTCTAGCAGTAGCATGTAGGAGTTACTTTCTCACCAACAGCCCCAATGAGGCTTCCAATGAGCATATAAGCAAGTTCTTATTTCTGTTGTCTCTGGGTTCCTTTCTTTCTTTCTGGTTAAGACTTTCCAGTTTGAACAACCAGCTCTATTCTCTGTCTAGACCAGGGGTCCCTAATCCCTGGTCAGTGGACCAGCACCAGTCTGCGGTATGCCAGAAACCTGGCCACTCGAACAAGTGAATCTGTGGGATGCAGGCAAAACCACACCCCCTCTGGTCCACAGAAAACCTCTCTCCATGGAAATGGTTCTTCATGCCCAAAAGGTTGGAGGCCGCTGGTCTAGACCATAGGTTTTATCAAAGATGGAGGAATGTGATTGTACAGAATCTGTCAGGTGCATTGTTTCTAAGTTTCTTTTTGTCAACCTCCAATGTTTACCATCCCCCTCAACTTTCCTCCCCAACCCCTGAATCTGCCCCATTATCATGATAGCTTTTAAGCTTAAGTGTGTCAATACTCATTCTCTAATACTCTGCTTAGCTTCTGCTGTTGTGATTTACTCAGGGGAGGCTGGGATTTTTCCTTTACCATACCATTTACCTCACTTAACTTTTAACGTTCACTAAAAGTGTTCAGTTTTGTCATTGTTCCTATAAACTGCAGCTCCCTGACTTTTGAGAGTGATGCAATGTTTGTTTCCAAAGCATTCAGTGAAATGTTGGTTCCAAAAAGTAACTTGAGATTAACTTCTATAAATTGAGTAAGATCAACATGCAAATCATCCTGCAAACTCATATGTGATTTGTGAAACCAATCAAATATTCTCTTTCTTTTCAAGTCTCACTCCATTTCATACCTAACATGAAATACCTTTTTCATGTATCACAGTCCCAATCCAGTTATTGCTTTTGAAATATTTCTTCTTTTCTTCTGCTCCAGGATATTCTAGGGCTAGACATTGCTGTACTGAGGTTCCTATAAAAACCCAGGACGAAAACAAGAGAGTCCTCAAATTCAATAGTGTGTCATATCCCTACCCTAGTTTGAGTTTAAGTCACTACAGCAGTACTTTGTATGTCTCCAGCCCTTGTATAAAGTATAAAGTTTTTCATTTTATGATAAATCTGTTAAAATCTCAGCAAAAGATTATGATATTATAGAAGGTTGCTAGTATTTACAAGCCATTATGCCAATACAATAATGATCAGGGAATTAGCAAGAGTACCAAAAGATGCAATCATTACACCAGAATATGGAGAGCTTAAAAATCATACAGTTTTTTAAACATTTAACATTTCTAATTAAAACAAAATCTTTTATGTAAGGTCTTTTGGAAGATCTGAAGCATATTGTAAAAAAAAAAAAACTTTTGCTAAAGAAGAAATGATAGATGTGCCAGTGAATTAATTTGGTGTACTTCTAAATACACATGTAAGAGTTCCATATATACATTTGATTATAATAGTAAAATCTAATACAAAGTAAACTTAAAGAAAAGGAAATAGAGAGTAGTAAAGAGTGCATGCAAAAAGGAAAAAGAGAAAAATCAGAATAAAAAGAAAAGTAGTACACAAAGAAGTGATTTCCAACCTTCATAGCAAGTTTACACAAAGTTAGTAACTGATTACCACCACTAAAGTTATATCACATTCCAGCTCTTATCTATAAATATATCCTTAAAATATGAAAACATGTTCAGTCTTGATGTTTGCAGAAAGTCCATAAAGGTTAGCCAGAAGTAACAACTCTTGTTTTAACCTTGATTAAATAAACCAACTTTATATTCCTCCCTTTTATTTCTGACAGTCTTATTCTTTAGTTCAAATATTATTTTAGAATTTGATTTCTCTTCATTTCTTCTTTGTCTCATTGCAGAGTTCTTGAAAGTTTTAACCTCTTTTGCAAATCCAATAGGGAAAAATTGGTTTCTCGTTTGCATTTCCCTTTTAGTGTCCAATTTTTGAAATCATGAAACTGCTTATCTATGTTATGTTTTGTAAAAACCAAAACAGGATCTATTTTACATGAAAAACTATTTGTAATTTATAATTAATTCTAAAATCTTACTGTAAAAGTTTCAGTATTCCAGTTTTACCTGGACCCTTAGTCTATGAATAATTTTCTAAGATTAAAATCTTATTTAGATTTTTGCTGTTTATTTCAGATTATTTCAATTCTTAAGCTTATAACTAACATTTTTTTTTGTATAGGATTGACTCAGTTTTCTAAAGTGTTGTTCTGAAGGTCTGTAATAGCTTTAAAATATTTAATGAGAAATTTCTTTAAGTGATTAGAAAGGAGGTTTGTAACCTTAGTATTCTTTTAAAATATGCAAGCAAGATGACTAATCCTGTCATTCCCCAGTGCTCAAACCCACAGAAAACTGCTACCTGCAGTAGCTGCCTGGAGTACATGTGGTTGATCTTCCATACTCTCTTTCTCCAGAGAGGTTCCAAGGAGCTGGTCTACTCTATGGTTCCTTGGTCTTTGCCATACAGGTAGTCCTCAAAAGGGGTGGGTTCTAACTTACTTCACCACCAGTTCGCTGCCTCCCATGCCATGTGGGTGCGCCTCATGGGCGCGCACATGCGCAGTAGGAAAAAACCTCATAAAAAAAGGCCGAAAACAAGATGGCGATGCATGCGCAGTGCCAAAAATCCGGCTTCTGTGCATGCGCAGGAAACCCCCCCCAAAAAAGACGCCAGTGCCCACGGAGCAGAAACTGCTCCGTGCTGACACCATCAGCCTACTCGGTAGAACTGGTCCAAACCGGTAGGAACCCACCTCTGGTCCTCGACCTACGATCACAATTGAGCCGAAAATTTCTGTTTTTAAATGAGACATTTGTTAAGTCAGTTTTGCTCCATTTTATGACCTTTCTGGCCCTAGTTGTTAGGTGAATCACTGCAGTAGATAAGTTAGTAACATGGATGTTAAGTGAATGTGGCTTCCCCAGTGACTTTGCTTGTCAGAAGGTCACAAAAGGTGATCAGATGACCCTGGGGCACAACACTGGTCATATGTGTACAGATCTAATTTTTTTTAATGTGAATTTATTGAGAGAAATGTGTTTATATAGTTTATACTTCAAAGCTTTTGATTAATGCCATAGGGTCATGTGTACAGATAATTGCTTCTAGTGTGATTAATATGAAATGCAGTTTTCTAAATGTAGCTGGAGGCTGGCCCATATCATCTTCATGATATGTATGTAAAGACAGAAGGTCAAAAATGCCCCCATGACCAAAATTCAACTTTGATGTAGTAAGTTTAGATCTTGTTGGATATCTGAAAAATAAATATCCCTACAGATGTCCTTTATAGCTGCCTTATGATTCCAGGAAAAGATGTTTCTGCTTTAAAGAGCTCCTCTGTGTAACTCCAAACAGCTTTTTTGAGTGAAATCCAGAATATTACATCGCCCTACAGTTTTCTTATCTAAATATTACCATTTTGATATATCCACACTGTATTAGTAAGGTTAGCTTTGTGTGGTAGATGTTCCCAGAATAAGTTGACATTTTTATCCCACCCTTCCTCAAATGTATCAAGAATATTCTGTTATCCTTAGAACAATCTTTCCTATTAGATTGGCTGAAAGATCCACTGTCATCTAACAAGTGTTTTAGCTGAGGGAAATTTGAGTTAAAGTTTCCCTAGTCGAATTCTCAATTTTCCACAAGTTGCTGCCCTGCAAAAATGCACTCTAACAGAAATATACAATATTTCTCGGCCAGCATACTGCTTAGATTTAATTTGCGAAACTAAATGACTACTGCTATCTCTGTTGGCTATTTAGATTTGTAGGAGAGAAGAACCATTTGATTTCTATATACTTCTTAAAATAGAGTGACTGTCTTCTTCTGGGTCACAAATTTGGGATTTAAAAAATAAGTCAAGTTTTATATTTTGAAGGTAGAATAAAATGAAGTCACACTACCCCAAATTGATGGGTTTGTAAATGAGATAGGCTGGAGATTGGCATTTTGCTTTGCACCAATCATCCAGCTTCTCCTCCTTTTTCTTAAAAGAACCAGAGGGAAAGAGATTCAGAGTAGGCAGTTTCAATATTTCAAGAGAAATGCCTGAAATACAGGCAGAGATAATCTTGCCTATCTGCAGTCTGAGAATTTGACACATATTGGATTTTATTTGCTACTTTGAAATGTGTGTTATAAACTCTTGGGTGACTAAATCACAACTTGTCATTTAAGATGCAAAACGTACATTATTGCCCATTGTTTCAGTTGTGACAGCATTCCTCCAAGCTGAGGCTGGTGGAAGTGTTCAGCTCTTGCAAGCAGTAGCAAAGAATCTACTGTGAGATCTTACAAAAGCTGGAGGATTAATTTCCATTAGAGAGCTGGGCGATGATAATCCCCTGTATCTTCTGTTTTTTAGCCTTTGCAAATAGAGTCTTAAATGCCAGAAATGATGGAAGGTATAGATTGGAAATAGTCCTTGACTATCATGCCCTAAAATGGGACTCAAGCATGTGTGTGTGTGCGTGCCTATGTTTAAAAGCGATCGTAACTTTTTCTTCACAAAAAGCATATAATTCTCTCTTGTGCCCAAAGCATTAAATTATGTTGCTCAGTTCTGTTACTGTGATTGCATTGACTAGTCTGCCACCTACTGGCAAACAGGTTGGAACTGGGAAATTTCTATAAGTGTTTCTCAAATTTGGCAATTTTCAGGGGTGAGTACTTTAATTCCCAGAATTCTCAAAAATGGCCGTGGAATTCTGGGATCTGAAAGCTATACATCAGAAACAATTAATTAGCTGTTTCCATGTTCTATCATTCTGCTTTATATTTTCATTTCCCCCCAGCAACTTAATTTAGAAAAGCTAGCTGTGCTGCTGTTATGAATTAACCAAGATAATACTACTCATAGCGTGTGCGTAGTAAATACAGCATACAGCATTTAAACTGTATGCCATTTTTCATATTTAAGTCACTTCTCATCATTCTTTAACCTTTACCTTATCAATATTTTTCCTGGAGTGTAAATTTAGCTAACTGATTCTATTAATAATGTACAGTTGAAAGGAAATCACTTGAAGCCCTCGCTTTGGCAGTTCTTATTAAAATAGCTATTCTTCCCTGAAATGTGAATGCAACTTTAATCAATGAGACACATTATCATTCTCCATGCTTCCTATTATAAAGGCAGCCTTTACATATTCATCACATAGTTCCATTTTGGAGTGTTATCTGAAGCACAGCAAAGAAATGAACAATAATAAGCTAAATAAGTAAAGGCATGAGATAAGGATAGGAAAGGAAATACAACTAAATCTACTTTAGGTAAAACTGTTCACTCTACCTCTCTGTATTTTTTATCCTTCCAAACCATCCTCACTTCTAAGCAGCTATTGAGATCTAAAGTGGAAAAGACAGAATGAATGTCAAATGAAGCTAAATTGGCTGTATAGAACAGATTACTACATATTATGGAAATGTTTGATTTCTCAAGAGAAACATGAAAAGAAGTTGAATGCAGTGGGAAGGAGGTACTGAATGTAATGAAAATAAGAAGAAATAGTGTCAAGAATGAAAGGGTATTAAATTAATCTGGATTGAATTCAAAAGTGAGGGGGGCAATAACAGTAGAATGATTATTGCTATCATTAAATTCTTCCTCCAGAATTTTGAGATTGAATTACATTCCCACCAAAGATGGAAACAAATCCCATTTTGATTACATAGTATCATGCATAGCAATTATGTATTATATTTGAAATTTGTAGAGGGGTTAAATGCCAGTGATATCATACCCCTGTACTGAGGCAGATAAGAATTATTCAGATCTCCACAAGGGTGTCTACATTGTGTTGTCCAATCCCTTACCTAAATTTGACTTACCAACTTATTCAAGCATATGCAAGATTTTCCAGCAAGTATGATTTTCAGAAAATATGAATAAAACTTTTATAAATCTTAGGTTTTTGCAAAATATTTAACCATGACTTTATTTATATAGGGCAATGAGGACTTAAGAAGAACTATCTACTCCTTACTACCTAAAATTATATTTAAAGGTGTTTTTTTTTCTGAAGAGAAGCAATTTATTTATCTCCTATGAAGATTGCTTATATCTGATAATTTAGCATGCTGAATATATTAGCTTGTATTTAAAGTCATTTGAGTCACTAATCTGGTATCTCTGGGTATTATTCTAGCTGTTATGTTGCTAAGAATCTTTATAAATAACTTAGAAAAAGAAACAGAAATGACTGGACCAGGTGGGGTAACTTATATTCAACCAACCAACATTTACACGTTTTAACAGGATAGGACAAATTTCCCCCAAATAAAAGTAGGGTGGGTTTTTTTGCATTTAGTTAGGAAGAATCTCTTTCATAAATACAGGATAGATGATGCTTTGCTTGACAACACTACATATAAAAATAATCTAGTAGTTGTAGTTGAGTTAATAAAACATGAGTCAGCAGTGCTGCTACTACTACAGTCATATTGGGAGTGCTGAAGCATTTCCAGGTTCAAAGGATTAGTCAATGACATCACTGTTGCCTGGGGCATGCCCATTTGGGGGTTCCTTTCATGTCCCTGTTAAGCTGCCTACCAAAGTGGTATCTACTTACTCACAGTTGCTCACTTTCAAACTACTGGGTCAGCATGAGCTGGAGTGAGTAATGGGAACTCATCCCATCCTGTGGCAACAACTGCATCTTGAATGTAACTCTGCCGATTGTCATCCCAGTATCCTAACCACATGAACCACCATGCACCTAGTCACAGTAATAGATATCAGTTTAAAAGGATAATGCAATTCTCAGCTATTTCAACAGAATATGATGTTCAACTTGTTAGAAGTTAGCATTGTACTCTCTTCTGGATTAGTTACACTTCATCTGAAATATCATGACCCCTACAGTTTAAGAAGGATCAACAAACATGAATGGAAGAAAGGTATTGGAGATGATGAGAAGTGTACATACCAGGAACAAGGTGGAAACAAAGATAACAGCAAAGCTATTTAAGAATCATCTTAAATTGTATAATTCAGTGCCACCTAGATACCTGAACTCATTTATTGTGCTCTGAAAAAGAAAAAAGAAAAGGATTATAGGTTAAACTGTAATAAAAAATTTCTGTTGGTGTAAATTCTTCAGCTGTAGCATAAAAGCTTCAGAATACCTCTCTTATTCTAGGTCTCTTAGCAGAGCTGAAAGAGTACCAATCAAAGATGCTACATAGCAGATTTCCAACATGATCAAGGGTTAGACTGGTTGAACTTTTGAGTTTCCTTCTAACTCTGTGATACCATAAGCCAAGCAGTTATGCAGTGATCTACGAACACACTGATTTTGTACATCGATACTCATTTTAAGATTACTACCTTAGTAGCTAGATTTTGAACTATGTTTTGCCAATGTAATCAATATAGAAAGGGAACAGTGCCATCTAAAAATGGAAGAGCATGTATTCCATTGAGGAATAGAAATTTTAACTTGTGTTTTATTGCTACTCTACTCTCTCCAAGAATTTAAGTGCCAAGCTTTGTAGTAATTAATGAGACTGAATAAAAATCTTTGTGTCTACATTTTAGTATAAAAATACTCTTCTATTGATCACTAATCCCATTGCCAAAAATCAGCTTGGAAGATAATTCTTTTGTTTAAAAAGTTACTGGTATTTCATTATATATATAACTTCAGAGGTAAAATTATTTCTATTTAACTACTACTCCTTATGCGTTCTCCCTATAAAAATAGTTACAGTATCTTTCCTTGTGCTGAAAAATCTTACAAGAAAACGTCAGGTCATTTAAGATGATGCATAACAGCATCAAGCATGAGATTGCCCTCCCCCCAAAAAAACTTGACATCTCAATAATTTTAGAGGTGGTTCTGTATATTTAATTCTGAAAAGTAAATATTGATTTGCAAAAAATCTTTTCCTAAAAAAAATGGCTTCATAATGCTGCAGAATTGTTGTGTTGGCTATGAACGAAATTCTTCTTAGGAAATATACTATTTTCCCCTTGCTATTTAATTTGTAACTATCATTTTTATGATGTCCTTTTGTATATATAGTTTCAAGAATTATCTGTCATAATTTGTATAATTTGGTAAAGTCTTCAGGAAGATCTAAATTATCTCTTGGTGGCTTTATGAACATATCCATGTTACTTACGTATCATTTTCTGGGATATGTTTTCATCTTTTAGGCTAGTTTATAGCCCTGGTATTCCTCCAAAGTCTCCCATTCAACTGTTAACTAGGCCCGATTCTCCTTTGTTTTTGAGCCCAGATGAAGTTGGCAAAATGCTGCTACCTGCTGAGACTGAATGGGCTATAGACTATTGTTTATTTATAAGGTTGATATATTGCTTCTAACAAGAGGTCTCTTAACAGGTGTAAAATGAAATTACACAATAAATAATAAACATAATCAGTCATTAAACCAAAATAGAAACATCAAATGAAGAACATAAATCTGGCGCCATGTCTCAGTCAGACAAAAATCAACCTCGAAGGCCTCTCAGAGAAGACATTTCTCAGCAAATCTCCATAGGGCCATGAAGTAGGAGAGAAACTCCACAAAGAATGCCCACCTCAAGATAAGGAGGGTCTTTTATCAGCCATTTTTCACTTGGCCATATTTGCACAATCTACCACACGTGTGACAAACTCGAGGCATCACGTGACATTTTCCGATGTTTTTTCCTTTGCGGATGACGCACCCGGTTCGCAGGCTGCCAGCTTGACACCCCTGATCTACCAGGACAAGCAGTTTCAGAGCTACAAAGGCACCAAGTTAGAGTGGGCTTTATTATTTATTTATATTATACAACCATATAACCACCCACAAGTGATTACAGGCAGCTTACAAAGATTAAAATATAGAAAAACTCACTACATATAACCCCCAGTGCCTAAGGCTAAACAATAACCTCATTCTCTGAAAAAATACATCAATATAATGACACCTACCTCGACCCAACACCTGACCCAAATCCCTTGAGAAACGCTAATAAGGTAATAACTAACACTTTGAATTGCACTTGGAAATATATTGGTAGTCAGTGCAGCTCCCAAAGAAGAGATGTCACAAAATAATATTGAGTCTGATCAGTAAGGATGTATGCAGCCACATTAACCCCAGCCAATGTTTACTAGTAATTTTCAACAGCAGCTCCACACAGAGTAAATTATAGCAATCCAATTAGAGAACCTGTGGAGGACAGGAATGTTTTCTCCTGTTTGTACCTTGTATTGCTCCATCTTCCAATCTGAGAGCTTTTGACTGTCTGCTTAACACTTTACCACACTTAGTAATTATCAACGTTTACAAGGCTATCTACTGGAGCATCAAATTAGGTATATGAAATATTCCCTATCCATTTTTTAAGGCCAAAGGCAGTTTTGGAAGATAGTAATTAGAACTGGAAGCAGAGGTGGAAGGATTTGTTTTTTTGTTTCTTGTTTTCTAATCCCAATCAGATAGCAAATAGGCTCTTCTCTTGGTTCCAAGGAGGCAGTCATTTCCCATGTTTCCAAACTAGCAGGTAGCCTCACTGGAGGAGAAGAATAGTAGTAGTTCCTACTGCAACTTTCCAGAAGCTGCTTCCAACTTTGCTTAGGCATTTTCCCCAGAAATCAATGTTCTCCCTCTTAGCATCAATGGACTATTGATTTCTTTCCACATTAGCCTATCTGAGCCATTTATTTCCAAAAACCTCTACATTCTAACTATTAAAATAACCTATACAACCACAATGATTCCCTAAGCCAGGATGAAGGAAGTTGTTCTAGACAATTAAAATATAAATGAAATACAACAATCCTGAAATCATTTTTACAATCCTTTGCTTTCTCTTTCTGATTGGGATGTGATAGGTTAAAGAGCTGATATTTTTGTTTGCTCCTACAAAATGTTTCCTTTTACTCTAACAAAACTATATTTATTTAAGAGACTTGATCAAAGCCTCAGTATGCCAACCCCAACTACTCATTTAACAGCTGGGCAATTATTTAGGCATTTCTCAAGTATTGGGACCATTACGTATTTTATACAGCCTCAGTAACAGCAAATACATTTTCATTTGAATCTCAAATGAGAGCTTCTCTTTAGTATTTGGTTTAATATTTATCTTCTATTTGGGTAAGGCAGGGGTGGGAAATCTTGGCCCTTTTATAACTTGTGGACTTCAATTCCCAGAATTCC
>JANHFT010004263.1:33610-49220 GCA_032467955.1 Pseudoxenodon macrops | reverse complement strand
AGGAGAGGTGGTGGGAATAATGCCTGTTCCAATTTTCTACACTTTTATCTCATCTTTAGCTTTTACTACAAAAAATATTTTTGCATCTTTTTCTTTAACCCTGTTGTAGTTTCTCAAATGTGCAACTGACAAGTCTCCTTCTGCAGCATTAGCATGAGCATATCATTACTCTAATAAATAACTCTGAAAGTCTGCCCTGAACCATTAGACAGCCACACCTTTCCATTAGCACACATTCCTTCTCCAGAAAGTGCATTTTTAGACCACAAAAGCCAATTGCTTAACTCATGTAAGAATGCACAAAATCCTGATGGAATTTTGTTAAATCTGCTTTTTACATACTTTGTACTATGAGAAGTGATCATCTTGATTTTTGTCGTGTTTTCATTTTGTTGTTTGGTTTTTGAAAAATGGCCTACAGGTGTGTTTTTCAAATTAAGAAACAGTATGTTATCATAGTTGAATATTTGACTAAGACAGATTCAAAGTCACAGTCATAAAGCACCAGCTATTACTCCTCATGCTGGCCTATCTCACAGAAAGTGGTGTTTTATATTTGGCTCCTGAAAGAAAAAGAGAATATAAATGTAACACATAAATAAAATTACACCCCTTCCTAGTGTTTTTGTGGAAGATCTGTTTGCTGATTTATTTAATCCAAAACGTACCTTTTTGGCACGTGCAGAAAGGTATATTTGAAACACAGTTGTACACAAATGATTTAGACACAAATGGTATTTCTGTGTGATATATGTGCTTTTAAATTATTAAAACCTCAATCAGAACTGAAGAAGCTTCTTGGATGAGAAGCAAAACTTCTTCAAGGAAAAACAAAGTCCAGTTGCCTTTTGAAAAAGCACCTTTGGACAACTATGTCCTTGATGCCTGAGATTCTCTATTGACATAGTAAAATTATGTCTCCTTAATCTCATATTACCTAGGATGGGTTCTTACTCCTGAATGTCTAGAAAAATATCTTAAGAGCTAAAATAATAGTCTAGTTTTATTCAGTGTTACAGTTCTTTTTTGTACCTTGAGAATTTGTGAAAAGTCTAAAGATCTTTTATGAAGCCTATAATTTTTCCCCTTTAATGCTAGGCTTTATTTTTGCTTGGGGGGATGAGAAATTGCTCAGTAATAGCAAAATACAATATCAGTCTGAGTAGAGGTAGAGGATAGCCATGGCCCTTGACATCACACCATTTCATTCTGGAAAGCCGATTCACAGTATAGCAAATGAATCAAATTGCTCTCTTATTCTTTTTAATGAATATGAACTTTACAATATTCTCTTCTGAGTTCTCTCATTCATTGCAATATAGTCTTTAACATAAAGAATACATTAAATGATTATATTTTTGGCAAAAAAAACACCAATATAATGTTAATAGCATGTAGTTAAGGAGAACGTTTGCGAGGCTGCACTGGGGATAACCTCAGATCTAAACGTCCATAGGATTGAACTACCAATTTCATAGAAGCAACTCATGGCTAATTCCATTTTTATTTGCAACAGGATTTAATTATTAGGACTCTTGATTAAATTGCTACAGTTGTATGCAGTTTGTAGACTATCAATGCTTATGTTCATTGGGTTGAAATCTCACTGGATAAGATCACATTATTGTTACTTCATCAATACAAAGACCTCACTAGAACAGTTTGTTTGGACATTGGTGTTTTTTTTTGCCCATTTGTTAAAGAAGACTAATTCAGATATTGACAAAAACAATCTCAAGAAACCATAATTTCAAGTTATAGTTACATTTAACTTTTCAATTTTATGTCATAAATCTTTTGGCCAACCCCCATATGTGCAATATCTGCAATTCTTAATCTTTGGTTAGATTCCAATTACTGGGGACACAGTCAAGCAAAACCAGATTTGGTTAGAACCTTGACTGATTCTTTTGTTGCTTGCCATATTTTAGGGAATAGTCCAATGATAGCTAACCTTTTCTAGATCGAGTGCCCAAAGCACAAGTGTGTGTGTGTGAATGCACATTCACATGCCCAAACCCCCAAAATGCAATGTGCGTCTGGCCTTCGCACATGCACCCCATGCATGCACGTATGTCCCCTGCATACACCCCACTACTATGCATGTGTGCGTGCCCCCTGCACATGCCCCCTGCATGCACAACAGAGACCCAAAGACCGGCTGGCCAGTGGTAGGCGTGTGCGTGTGGCAGAGCTGAAATGGGGCAATGACTTGCGCACCCATAGAGAGGGCACTGCGTGCCATAGGTTTGCCATCATGAGAATAGTCCATTACCTCCTCTAACCTTCTGAATTGGTAATGACTAGAGTGCAGATTTAACTTCATCTTCTAATTCTAAAGATACTTCTTAATTCTAAAGTACAGAATATCTTCTAACATATTCTGGATATTAACATCCATACTGAACCATAATTCGGAATATGCATTCTATCTTAGTTTAATCTTTTGAATTGGTTTCAGTTCAATATTTGTATACTCTTTCATCTTCCTTTCATGCCTTTTCAATCTGTCCATTGGTGTTCTATAGTATACCAACTTGAGGTTGGCTCTTCTTCTGAGTTTTAAAGATCTTTTGAAAGATGATTCTTGTTTTTCTATGACTATAGTATTGCAACAACATAAGTAAAAACATTGAATATGGAAACTCATATTCAATGTTTTTACAGATGTTGTTGCAATACTACTTCTGGTCTCTGAAATTCTTTTTTAAGTTCCTTTCTGAGATTTCCACCTTTCTTGGCTTTGCCTTCTATTATCTTCTTGGCAATCGCTGTGGTTTATTCTGACATCAAGTTTGCTGTCTCCTCTTTCTTCATTTTTGGAAGTCTTTTTAGATTCATTCTTAACAAACTTCTTTACATTAATAAGTGCATCAATAAATGCAATACATAATAATATATAATAAATGCAATAATATAACAATATGAAATAATATAGTCAGTTTGAGTTTCCTTTGTATTCCATCTGGTGATGTCCATGCATAAAGGCATTGTTTTGGTTGTTTGAAATATTAGTTGTGAAAAAATCATTGGAATGGCAGAAATGGAAGGATTGTGCAATAGCACTTAGACTTATATACCACTCCATTGTGCTTTACAGCACTCTCTGACCATATTTCAGCATATTGCCCCAAACAATCCTGGCTCCTCATTTTACCAACTCAGAGGGATGGAAGGCTGAGTCAATCTCGAGCTCCATCAGGATCATACTTCAGACTGTGGGCAGAGTTAGCCTGTCATACTGCATTCTAACTACTGCACCATCAGGACTTCTGACCGATATGTCAGTCTCATGCTTCAGTTTCCTAAACCCCTGCAATCCAACTATATTTTCCTCTTTCCCTTTTTCAACTATATAAAGAATTAATGAGATATTAATCACAAAATAAATGCATCAAGAGTATGTTTATTAAGAGGACAGAGGCAAATCTGGATGGCGTTAATGAAAGCCAGAAAAAGATAGGAATAAAGGTTTAAAGAACAAAAGACAATGTGTGAAGGATATGAATTTATGAAATTCATCAGGGATGGTTTGCCAATTTAGAAAGTACGGAGTGAATGTTGTTGGCATAAAATAGATTTTCTTTTACCACATGCCATACTTTTTTTGCTTCCTCTTTCTTACTAGTTTCGTGCTTTGCATGCCATTTCTTACGTAAAATGGAATTGCATGATGGAGAGGGTGGATGGGATAGATATTAAAAGAGTTTCTAGGCCAGGGGTATCAATCTGTTGGACTGCAGTCCAGATGTGGCACATGCAGGCACACCCACCCCAGCTCTCCAAATGTTGCGAAAACATCACATGATGGCAACGTGACATTGCGGATTTGACACCTATGTTCTATGCTATCTAACAGGAGCAAATATAATTGTTTCTAAAGAAATATATGAACAGAATTATGCGTACAGCCTTTGAAAGCATATATACATAACTGGCATTCTTATGTAATCCTAAAATGGTAGGCTTAGTTACAGTATATTCCCATAGTATATAAACATTTGCAGTTTTCTGTAAACGTTGGCCTAAGCTTGTCATTTTATATCTTACTATCATAATTATTTTTTTCATAATCATAACTTTGAAAATATTTTATGTATACTTTCATTTCTATCATTTCTACGTGTTATTAATGTCTCTGCAGATCCAATATCCTCTATCTTTATATTGTAACATCTAATAATTTGATACTTTAGGAATTCTGTACTTGTCAAATTGCATGATACAGGTTCCCCTTCAAATAGTTTATGGTTTTAAGGAGTAACATTAAACAGTAAAAAACTTACTGGTACTACATGGTGATTTAGAAACCGTGAAGTTCACATCTGTTCTGTTGTGCACAGTTTGGCCTTTGGTTGCGTTATTTAACTTCTTTCAAATATACACAATGTACTTAGATCAATCAGTTGATCTAACCTTCCTGGAGTCCCTCCTTGAATATCCAGCATTTACCAGAGTCTGTCAGTCCAGTCTGAACTCTGAAATTACCCCTGTGCCTCAGGGCTTCCCACATTTAGGAACCAAAGCTGTCAGTCATTTCCATATACACCAGATACAACTTTTCAGTACTGAGAAGTCCTGCATTGTTAGGATTTTATCACTCTGTATTATGAATCAGTCTGGAGTCTTCAGTTTCAGAAGAGCTTGACCAGTGACAGCCTCACCCTGTACCAAGAATTAGCTGCAGAGACTATGCTCAGGAAGGCATATGTGTGATCCAGAGCTTGAACCTTTTATTCATATCCATTTCATGTATTCATAATCATCTTTATACTTATATCTGTTATCTAATACATGCTTAACAAAATATAAATTAATTAATTTTAAAAAACTTACAAGATTGGGTATTAGATGTTGGGTAAATGTTTATAAAATTCAGCATCATAATTTGATGGAGGGCAAGTAAAAGAAAATGTTTGTATGTCTAATGTGAAGCATTTTTCTGCATTTGGATGTTCCGATGTTCTGAGTTCTCACTGTTCATTTGCACTTCATTGATTTCTCAGAAGTAGAGAACAGAGACTAAGGGAAGCTGGAACTAATGGGCCAGATCAACCTGGGAGACCAGATGTCTTCCTCCTTTCTTGCCCTTATTAAGCTTTCCTTTGTATTATAATGCTATGTTACAAGCCCATCTTTCTCTTTGGTTCTCTATCCTACTTCTTTCTGTATGGAGTGACGTCTTGTCTTAATTCAAAACACCATTTTCTTCTATCAGCACAAGTCATATTTTCTTTCTGAGAAAGCAACTCTCCTAACAATAGTTTGTGGGCAGCTATTTCCTGCTTTGTTGTGGTCACATAACATTTTGTAATGTGCCTGCATAATCTATAGGAGGAATTGGAGATGGGCAAGAATTGGTCATAGATTTTATGTACTTTTGGAAAAATTATGTCAAAACAACTACTGCAAAGAATTATTGTTGAGATGCATGTATGAGTTCAACTCCTATTTTCTGTACTTATGTAATAATATGACAATACTTTAAACCTGATATAGGGGATTTTAAGTCTTGATCACTTCCAGTTCTGTTTTCTTGTCACACAATGACAAACCAAGATGTTCAATCAGAAGAACAGCAATTGAATTCCAGCCTTTTTTCTTTGCAAATGTGTATTGTATAACAAAAAAATTAAAATGGGCTTATTCATTTTAATGACAAGTTCTTTTTGAATACAAAATTCAAAGCTCAAAACCTATTTGATACACAACTGAAGTTTTATGCTTCCATATTCCATAGGAGTTTTCTTCATTTGTTTTTCATGAGCAGGCAACCCACCCATACAAGTTATTCCTTTTACCAGCTTCTCAATATTTCTTCACAGTCCAGTCAAATTAATATGAGCAGTTGCTAACCAGGGCAGAGGAAACATAATGTCCTCAACTGAGGAGTTTTGTAAAATTCAGTACTGTTGAAAATTATTCAGTATCATTCCTAGGCTGAATGTCTGCCTGACTCATTTGAACTTTAGGAAATCAGTATTTGGATATAATCACATGAAATTGGATTTTAAACAGTGTATAGATGCAGAAGTGTTTTGCTGCATGATTTTAAGACTTCTTTAATTTTTTTTCATCAACTCCTGTATTCATATTTCCCCGATAACCATAAGGCAGCAGCCAATGTTTCCTATAATCAAGCAATTTCTCAAGACCAGAGTTTTCAATTTGTGGATGAGACAGTTCATGTACTGTAGGTTCATGTAGATCATAGTAAACAGATATCTTCATATATTTAAAAACAGAGATGTACGGTTCCTTTTCCTGTAAAATGTGCAACTTCTTACTAACTTACACCATGGTTATTTTAATGATGCATACATGACAAGACAATGTTTGATTATGACAACTTTAGTATTAATATTCCTGAAGTATATTGCATGCATGAGATTAAGAAACCAGGATATATCAGTTTGAGATTAGGTTGTAAATTACATTTTCAGTGCATAGTTGTTCCATCTAACTTTAGTATCCAGGAATCATCTTTGTTTTGGTACTCCATCTTCTTGCTGATATGTATTATAGCTGGGAACTGCCTCATAAAATATGGACAAACTTGCAATCTCAAGGACTACATATTAAACTCAGAATCATGAATTTGAATGAATGAAATGTTTAGCATCCCAAATACAAAGAAGAGCAAAATCTCTGCATCAATACAGAATGTTAAATTTTTGTCTGTGCTGGTTAATTTGTAATGATTTGATCAATTTTATGTACATCTGGTTTTTTTTTAAACAGCTCTTCCAAATACATTTTTCTATCACTATTGGCATAAATAAAGGTAATAATCAAAATGTATAATTTATATTGCCTTTTAACCAATTGCCAGTTCTGAGTTTCCTTTTCTATGCACTGTATGTTGCTTCTTGAGCAGCTACTTTCTATTCTGCTATTTCTGGAACTATTCAATGTTCTGCTTAGGACTAATATGCCATTCAAGCTGTCAGCAAGTGTCCCAGATGAATTCAGCAGGAAGTTTTATAAAATGAATCCCCTGTGAATAAAACAAAAAACAAAAAGAAGCCCCAACAACCCTGAATACATCATGAGGACTGGCAGCCATGGAACATTGAAAGGATTGCTTTGAATAGATTAATAATGTGTAAGAGGAAATATATTTTCTCATAGTGTTTTCCCTGTCTGTTTTGTTGTATCAACTTTGTGATACAAGCATGTTGAAACTAAATATTTGTGTAGCAACTATGTGCATTATTAGATGCATATTTTTCCATGCTTCTCAGTACACTGCAACAGCTTGCTATCCTTCTCTGGGTTCTGTAGCTAAGCAGGTCTGAACCTGATTAAAACCTGGAAGGTGAAGTCCCAGAAGGAAGCAAACTCTTATCATACTATTGCTAGGAAAGCTGAGTCAATATGTCCATTTAGTTATTGTATTAGCTGCAACTAATATATTCAAGACATATATTTCTTTCAGGTTGTATTCGTGGAATAAATTTAGAATCATAATTTAGAAATGAGTTGCTATAAAACCTCTTCATTTCAAACCTTCTGGATTATACTGTTCTTAAGGCATGCATTTTGCTACTCCAGACAAAATGTTCCAAAGAGATACGTTTTCTGTGTTTGGGTTAATACCTCTAATAATGGAAATTGGAGTACATTAAAAAAATTCCTAATAGCCTGTGCATTCAAAGCAGGAAGGTTGAGAAACATTTCTCCTAGGTGTGAAATATCTGTTGGATTCCCATGATAGCCATATGAAACCTCCATATGATCCAACTAATCTAGGAACTCATGTAATTGTTCCAATTCCATATCATGTGGCCCTATGTAATTTCATTTAGCCGTAATCACCTTGATATATTTGTGTAAGAAAAAGTGCACAATTGTTTGGCAGTAGACTTTTTCAAACCTCTACAGTTGACTAAAATGTCCAGTTGGGCAAATGCAATTAGGTTCCAGGAGAACCAAATAAATCTTGGCATTAGTTAGAAAGCAGATAATTACTTTGGCTACCTGCAGTGATCTTCAGAAGTTCAATGTTTATATATTTCTCACTGTCAGCCTCAAACAAAAATAAGGCAAATTTTTAGTTGGAAAGGAATAGTATTAGTTTGCAAATATATTTTTGGGATCATTGATTGATGGCAGCAAAAGGATTTTTATGGCTTGGTAATTATGTTCTAAAGATAATCTCCACAATTTTTCCTTTCCTAAGTTTTATTATAAGGGCAGAGCAGCTGTTGCTAATTGGTGAATAAACATGGCATTGCAATGACAGATGGACTTTTGAAATTAAAGGATAGTTCCTTGTTTTATCTAATTATCAGATTTGGTATGGTAAAAACAGCAGGCTGTCATTTGATGTGACTTGGTCATGAAGTTTGTATCATTTGCTTCTTTTATCTACCATAACCACAAAAAGAAACACTTCAGCACAAACATTCTACTATATAACAAGTAAAACAGATTATTTAAAGGGTAAAACTTCAGAGTGGTGGAGAATAATTGAAAATTGGAACTGATGTATTCATAATGCAGCAATACCTTTTAGAATGTTTGTCCATCAGCATTAAAAGGGGACACACATTTTGCATTTCATCGGGCAGCAAAGTATCTTGAACCAAGATGTTTGAGAGTGGAATTATATGCTTGGAAGCCATAAAAGCTCTCCAGCTGTTTGCCTTTACATACAGCCCAATAATGAAGAGGAAATTTGCAAGACAACATTTATGAAATGGTCCATTTTAGTGCTGTGCTCAATCTTACCTAAAAGCTGGTTTTCCTCTGTGATGGCACCTGTCAATCTCTTCTTCTGGCTTCACCTGGAACCCTAAGCTCAAATATTCACTAGAAGGGGGCTTAAAGAGGGAAAGTTGATTGTAAGACACCTCTTCCACTTAAGTTCTCAATACGATGAGAGTAATGTCAGTCTCTGACCCCACTGATCCCAAATAAATATTAGACTAACTTCTGGTATGTTGACATGCTTTTCTCATTTTAGAATTATTTTTGATTGGGATAAAATTGAAGCAGCTGAACCAAAATGGTTCAGTTATAAAAACTATGATGGGATTATGGCAAACTGTTGCTTAAATATAGTGATAATTTGAAGTATTTAAGCATAGTGAACTAATTGTGTAATTTTGCCGTAAGTACAGTCTCAGTTTCTAGACTGAACCCAACGTATCTTTATAGAAGGCAAAAGCATTATCAGGGAATTCAGTTAAGGACATATGTATAAATATCCTGGGTATGAAAGAGTCCAAAGAATGTGATCCATCCTGATAAAAACATATTCAGACTTATGGCCAACAAGCACCAACCCTATTCCTGTTTGTCCCATGGCTTTTTAATCACTGACATCTAGATATCATAAGATATACAGTTCACACATAATCTGGCCAATTCTTTCTCACTAGCTATTTAAAAGAAAGCAAAAAGCTGTTTTTCATTCCCGATAAATGGGAAATGAGACCATAGTGGAGTCAAGGGGTCAAACCAATGGTGAAATCCAATTTTTTTACCACCGGTTCTGTGGGCGTGGCTTGGTAGGAATGGTGTGGCTTGGTAGGAGTGGTGTGGTGTGGCAGGCATGGCAGGGGAAGGTTACTGCAAAATCCCCATTCCCTCCCCACTCTGGGGCCAGCCAGAGGTGGTATTTTCTGGTTCTCTGAACTACTCAAAATTTCCGCTACCGGTTCTCTGAACTGCTCACAATTTCCACTACCAGTTCATCAGAACCTGTCAGAACCTGCTGGATTTCACCCCTAGGTCAAACTAAGAATTGCCATATTCACTCTGGATAAAAATCAATCACACTGAGCAATATTTGAAATATTTTATGAGGCAAATAGTAGTTAGATAGGAGACTTTTGATGGGAAATGTAGAAGTCTATCTGAATCTCTGGTCACCATTTATTCCTTCAAAATACTATTGAAATAGTGGCTATTGAAAGAATGTGGGTAACATGGAAGGTATTTCAGCTTTAAATGTACATGGTGATAATTGAGGTACCATATGCCTAGAGATAGACTAATACATTTTGAGTTAGATTGTACTTTAGGTGATATTTAATACAATTTGATACATGTTTCCCCCTGGCCGAAAGCTTAACTATCCTACTTTATTGCTTTATTTAAAGATCCTTAAAATGACTCTCCCCACCTGTAGCCTAATGGGAAATGAACTGTGATAGTTTAAACATATGTTTACCTGCTGTGCAGTTGACTTAAAAAGCTTTAAACAAACATCTTAATATCACACTTCTTTTTCCTTGTTTCTAACCTCCATGACTGTTTTGAGAAACACATTATCACTAAATTTAATATTCAACCATCTGTAGTTGTGTGTTGGAATTCCCGAAGGTTATGATATTGTGAGACTTCAATCTTCTTTCCTTGGAGTTGGCTCAGGAATTCATGGTCACCATGCTGTGGACCTAACACAAACCTTGGTAACTGTCACATATTACACCTGGTTTTTTTATCTCAAGGTAATGGGAGATGATCTGAACTGGGGAGTCATTGCTCCATGTCAGATTACTCCTTGTTAGCCTTGGAGTTCCCATTGGCTCTATCCTTGCTACAGGGAATAAGACTAATTTGATCAGTCTGCTGCAGGCAACCCATTGGATCCTATTGGGTTCAAGAGCTGGAGCTGTCCCTGAAGTTCTGATAAATGGTTTGACCAAAGTCTTACTTGCTGCATGGAATGGAAGGTAACTTGAATTGTTCTTATGGATGTATGTGGACCACAGAAAACCAGGTGGTGAAGAAGCATAAGTAATAGCTAGAGTGCTGCTCTCAGAAAATGAACCATGTACTTGATTGAACAAGGTAAGAGCCTTTCTTAAGGATTACCTTGCAATGATAAAAGTGACACAATGCCTACTTTTAGATCAGGAGGTCCTACTCACAGCCACTCATGCCTTACAGTAGTTATCTCCTGTTTGAACTACTATATTGCATTCTGCATAGAAAGCATTTGGAATCTGCAGCTGGTCCAGAATTAGGCAGCACAGGCTTTTTGGCCTTGTGATAATGTGCTCATGTAACATCACTGGTTGGCAAGCTGAATTGTCTCCCAGTAAGTTCCTTTATAGGTTATTGCTTATAAAGTCCTACCTGGTATAGAACCAGATTACTTGTAGACTGTCTTATCTCGAACTGTGTTTACTTACCCCAGAACTGAGATGTGGCCAAGTTCCGTGGTCCTTCTGTTAAGCAGTGCTATCTTGTGGAACTCATGGATATGGACTTCTTGGTTGCATGGCCCTCCTTGTGGAGAACTGCATGGTCCTGACCCTGTTGGCCCTTTGTAGGGTTTAAAGACCTGGCTTTTCCCATAAGAATCAAAGCTGTATTGTTAGACAAGCCCTGTTTGGTTTAGTTATTTGGTGTTTGCTGTTTCATACTGACCTGTAAGACAGAAGACAGTTATTGGAGTTCTGGTATGTTATATATTTCCTATTTAATTTTTTCTAATTACTTGGATTATTGTCTTTGTTAGCTGCTCAGAGTCAAAAGAGTGACAAGATTGTCAGATTCATGAACATGACATTGTTTAAAGGAAGGGGGCCCCTGGGGTTCCTTTACACTTTACTCTCTCTCTCTTTCCTATATATCTAGTATTGTGTAATCAATTACTTTATAACTGCTAGACTGGCACCCTGGCATTTTCTCACCTTTCGGGAAATGTAGGGGGAGGCAGGGCCATGTGGACTGCATCGTGAAGAAGACGAGCCTGAGAAAGGATTCTTATCACTTTCCCAGAGCGGCCGTTACAATAACATCTTTACACCTGCAGCTTGACTGAATCCACATTGGACTGTTGGGAGGGGTCTTTATTTCCTTTTATTTTAACTTATGCCCTGAGGGATCTCAGAGCCTGCTTTGCTTCCACCCTGCTTCCACCCCTTTTCAATAAAAGGTTCCTTTTGAAATTCAAGTTTCAAGAGTCTTTACTTTCTTGAATAAGGGGAAGAGGCTAGGCATTATATATAGACTGCTTAAATGAATAAACTAACTGTGTTTCATTGGAGAAAGATATATCTGCAGTGACTATTAGTAAAATGAGTATTTAATCCAGGAAAAGAAGAAAACATAAGATTTTTTTTTAAGATTGCCACACCTTGGCTCCTTTTGGTATAAGAGGGAGAGGAGGAGATATATTGTCAGCTTTTCAAAATTCAGTTATTAAAGACTGGGTCTAGAAAATAACGTTGTACAGTAATAGCTCTTATAGTGTCTATTTCCTGACCTGGCCTATCTCAAAGGGTTGACAGTATAGACTGTAAAATCAGGTTCCATAATAATTTTGCCAAAGGAATATCCATTTTTTCACTGTGCAGAGTGCATTATTTTTCATTACAAATTCAAGACCATTACAGAGTATCAAATGACAATCATTTGTAGTATTAAGTTCTGAGAATAATTTTGAATCTATTAAATGTATACACTCAGGTTTCTAGAACAAATGACTGCATTCAACTGTTCTATGAATCTAGCTCTGAATTGGCCCATTACATATTTCTCCTGACTATGGAGTAGTTTTATAGTCTCTTATAATAAATTAGTAGGATGTTCTTACTTGTTTCATTTTGTCAGAGACCTTTATAAATAAGATATGATAAAAATGATTCATGTAAACAGAAAATAATAATTTCTGCACTGATTTTTTATCCTTGTTTTCAAATGTTCATGTTTAAACATGCCAATTTTGTCTAATTATTACTATTAGGTTGTATTTACCAATTAGGCTAAGCCATAGTTGAATAAACCACACTTGTCTTGTTTCATAACATATTAAGTTATAAATGATAATTGTCAAACTCCAAAAATTGCTTTTGGCACTGATATTTAACATAAAATAAAGCAAACCAATTATGGAATATCAAATTGTCTGAGCTAGTGTAAGTATTATTATTTCATACTACTAGAATAGGGAAATGCTGATTTTTAATACATATGTTCCTGTGCTGATTAACTGAGAATGAATCAAAACTCAACCCTACTTTCAAATAAAACATCTTAGATACAACATACACCTTTTCTTTGATCACAATATACACAAATGATGAATTTGTCCAATTTACAACCTGACCAAATGTAATTAGGTTTTTAAAATAGCTTTGCAAATTGACTTGCTTTTCCACTTCATGCTTGTGATAAGTAATCATTGTAACTACAGGTGTCTTTATTAAAGTTTTTCTGAACAGTATGTTGCTCATCGTTCAACATTAGTTTCATCACAAACATAAGCAGAATTTTATCACCATCCAGAGTCGGGACCTTGTAAATGCAAGTGTCTCAGCAAAGGCTTGGCACCAAGTATTCTACTTTGCTGTCATTGCCATTTGTCTGATTATCGCAGAGAACAGGAAAGTTTGAAGCCCGATGCTTGATTTGGCTCTGAGCTAGGCTGAACTTTACAGTTGATCTTTTCTTATTGTCAAGTCTAGCCATCAGACTTGTTGAAAATCTGAAAATCTACCAGGATTTCTTCCCTTTGGCATTTATATATTTGATTTATTAGTTTCAACTTGAGCAACTTAACACTATCAATAAACACGAAAACAAGGAATTAAAAATGCAATGTAATATGAAAAATAACATAGTTTCCAAACATTAAAAACCAGATAATGAAATAATGTAAATAACAATAACAGGAGCAATCAAGTCCAACCAACGTATACATAGCCGCTGAAGGCAGATCCATCTTGATCTTGACATCCTGAGCTGCCCATGAATCTGTGCTTGAGGAAGGCACATTAAGGTCCACAGTACCATTAGTTGGGATATTCCAGATATGGCTTCAAGGACTCACATATTGAATCCACTAAACAGTTGGGAGATTGCTATAGTGGCAATAGTCCAATCTAATCCATACATCCTCAATAGCAGAGGTTCACAATTGGCTACTGGTGGAATGCTACATCTTAAAGCTTATAATATCTCTCCATTAATTATAGCTACCCCACTGTTCCTGCTCTGGGTCATGGCTGGTGCCATACTTGAAACTTAGGTGGCCCCATTTCTGAGAGGGGGATTTCCTGTGCCAGGAACAGATACCATAGGTCTGGAAAGCAGAATGGAGATAAAATATTAAGTACACTTTTTCCGAGTGTATCTCTTTCTCCCAGCCTCTTTCCTCCTGCCCATAACTATAAAATTCAGCCATCATTAGTTGTGCATTGGAATTCCCAAAGGTTATGATATTGCGAGACTATAATCTTCCTTTCTTGGAGGTGGCTCAGGAGTTCTTGGTCACCATGCTGTGAACCTAACACAAATCTTGGTAACTGTCACATATTACACCTTTAAAAAAATCAAGGTAATGGTGAGATGATCTGAATTGAGGAGGGTGGCCATTGCTCCATGTTAGCCTTGGAGTTCTCTACTTCCCATCCCACTTGCATGCCTCTGGGCAGTTTACAAAGAAAACACTAAAATCATATAGAAGCCATTTAAAAACAAAGTTGAAAGGAACAATTGCAAGAGTTAAAATGCAGAGGAAACATCTTCAGCCCTGGGATCACCTTTGGTATTGCACAACCCTTTTGGATCTTCCAGCCCAATTGGTAGAGCCAGGTTCTGGAATGCCATGTGTAAAGGATCTGAAAGAACTGAATTTTGGGTTCCACGAAAACAAGTTCTAGATTCTGATAAAAGGCTGTGAGCATACTGATAACACAAAATATCTACACAGTTTTAGTGTTGCCATAATTCTATACAATCCCCCCCCCCTTTTAACTAGCTCTTTCTATCCAAGGAATGAATGTCACAGTAACTGAGTTCTTAGTTTGGAGATCAATTCTCCTTTGCTGCTTCATTTCCTGTCTAATTTAAGAAAGTAACCAAGATCTTTACAAGCACATTTAATTCTCTTTGTTTAGATTTTCAAGGCTGAAAGCTACAGTGACTGGCAAGAGGTTTTTGTTTGTTTTTTGTCAAAAATCATTCATAGTTGGGAATGCTTGATTAAGCATGAAATAGATTGTGATCTCCGACTTCCGGTGGGGGACATCATTGTGGAGCAGTGAAAGCTCTGTTCCTAAATCCCGAAAAAAGCTCCATTAGAAGCTCTTTAAGGGCGTTGCTGGTCCCAGAGGGATCAGTACAACAAAGCTCCGAAGACATCAGGTAAAGCGTGATCACCTGAGCTGATAGGAGCAGCACTCTTAAAACTAGCGGAGATGGAATCAGTCTTTAGGCTGATCTGGAGCAATGGTGGCCGTGTAAATGGAAAGCAAGAAAGTGAAATTTGACAGTTTCGTTTGGTGGATGAGAAACCCCAGAAGGAGGTGAGGAATATTACATGAAGGGGAGTCGCAGAAAAATAGAGAGCTAAGAAGAAAGACGGAATAAGACAAGGGGAAAGAAGCGACTAAAATGGAGTAAATGATATATGGAGTGACAGATCGGAGTTGGATTAGCGCAAGAAGTGAGAAGCCCAGAGTGTGGATTTTACAAAATGTGAAGGATTATTATTAATAACTGTAATAAGTGGAAATCGATGACTGGAATGGAGGAATAGAGACAAGAGCTGTAACTAAGTGAGTTGGAACAGATATAAGACATAATACATAGGATACAAAACCTTTTTGAAGATAAAACTCATATTATAATCACTATTGATACAAAG